>CM035422.1:96065139-96225139 GCA_020310875.1 Ceratopteris richardii
CTTTTGGGGATAATGCTATTCAGATAGATGCAAATATGTATTGGATTGCATGAATATGGTGTACAAAGGTAACTGTGTGAACTCAAGTCACCGCTTGAGTTTTAATTTCACGTTTGATGCAAAAGAAGTATGTATCAAGGCATGGTATTTAATTCATGGTATTGGAAAGAGCTGATTTTATAGGCTACGAGAAAAGTTTCTACTTGGTCAAAAGGTATTCATTCATGGGAATAATGGAATACTTAGAAAAAGTATCAAACATGTAGAAATAGCAAAAGCTTTGATACATGATTTCATTGATAATAATGCAGATCAAATGCCACACAAGTTGAGAACATGTACTGATGGTTTTCGTGAAACACAAAGAGTGCTTCCATCACATTATAAACAAGTGGATATTCTTCGAGAGGTGAATATGACATTAGAGAGTTTGGGATATAATAAATTATCTCAACCAACATTTTCAAGAATGTGGAATACAGAATTTAGAACAGTTTCTTTATCAACGTCAAGTACATTCTCCAAATGTGACTTTTGTATAGGAATAGAAGCAAAGTTACAATCTACTAAAAACCATGAAGAATGTGCAAGATATTTAGCACAAAGAAGATCTCATATGCCACGTCAAATGAGTTGTAGAAATCTATATTATGCTTGGAGAGTTTCCTCAGAATTATTTCCAGATAAATATTTATGCATTATTCATGATAAAATGGATCAAAGTAAAACAGCTATACCATAGATTAGACCAGTTCCAAAATCTCTTAATGGCATTGAGAGATTACCAATATCTTTAACAGGAATGCTTACTCATGGACATGGACAATATGCTTATGGTCATTTTTCTTTAGGATTATGGCCCGGTGATCCAAATTTCATGATTGCATCTATTTCAATGTGTTTAAGAAACTTAGAAAAAAAAGATACTCAGTTGTATGGAGATTTGGGATTGAAGAGTTCTGGTGTGAATTACACAAAGAGTCTATTTGATTCTTGTTGTTGTGGCCTGATGCACTTTATCATCATATGGATGTATTAAAGGAGTAAATTTTATATGACAATGTAACACAATGTAATATTACATGTGAAAATCAAAGTAATTGATTCAAGGAATTACCTAGAACATTATTTTTGCAACTTGATAATTGTGGTTCAGAAAATAAGAATCACTATGTCTTTGCATATTTGTCTTTGTTAGTTGCTAATGGGATATTTGATATGGTGCAACTTGGATTCCTTATGGTTGGACATACACATGAGGATATTGATGCTTTATTTAGTTACTTTTCAGAAAAGCTCAAAAAACAATCTATTTTTAGTTTTCCACATCTTATGAGAACTTTTAATGAATATTGCAGCATGCATCCGACACCTTTTCTTATATAGAAAGTACCAGATTTCAAAAATTTTGTTAAAGGGTACTTAAATGATGGAGCAGATACTCTTATTGGGCATTCGAAACCATTGCAGTTCAGATTCTACATGAGTCAAGGGGTGCGCGTGATGCAATATAAATTGCATCCAAAAAATATTGATTCGTTACCTGCAAATGGTATAGAGCTATGGAAGAAAAATGAAGATGGCATATCGAAGCTTCCTGAAGGCGTTCCAAAATTATTGCCACCTAGTGAGTATGTGAAGGATAATGAAAGGGTCATGGAAGGACTTTTGAGATATGCCAATTGGTGGAAAATGCATCTGGAAGAGAAGGGGGATAACTCAGATTATGGAAAATGGATTAATCTGGTACTTACTTATTGGAAAAACCTTATGGAGGTTTTGGAATCTCAAATAATATGGAAGGATACATTTTATCATGATTTTTGGCCAAAAAGTGGATGCAAAACATTTGGATCTTCAAATCTTGTGCAAGATAATACATTTGATAATGAAGATGTAGATGAAAATGATGTACACTTTTGTGGTCCATTGCGTAACAAACTAGCAAAGGAATTCAATCCATGCCTTGATGTGAGAAAAAGAGACTTCGTTCTCATAGAACCATGTGATGTAATGTACCCTGTGTGGCTTGGCATGGCGGAAACTGAAGTTAATCCAACTAGAGAATCCGAAACATATCTTAAGGTTCAGATACAATATTGGATACCTATTTCAAAAAGGAAAAACATCAGTGATGAAGAACTATATAGGGATTGTTAAACAAAATATTGGAGAGAAAATATTGCTGATCCTCAATGTTGGGAGAATACTTCTTCCATTCTTTGGGCTTGGACACCAAAAGGTGGGCACAAACCAAATAAAACCAAAATTCCAACAACAGTGATATCGAAGGTAAAAAAAAGCCAAGGGAAAGAAAATGAAGTATTCGAACATTTGAGCTACTTCTCTAATGAAAATGATTGTAATCTGTAATTCAATTGTAATACCTCTAATGAAGATGATTGTAATTTGTAACTCAATTATAATAGCCTATGTGTTTTCTTTTGTAAATCATCCCAAGCTTGTGTTTTCTTTTGCTTTGCTAACTCTTTATGTTGCAGGAATTAATGTCAACTAGACGGCTTTGCTAACTTTTTGTGAAGGAAAAAATGTTGACTAGATGGCTCTCCATTAACACCAATGTTGTTCACTACAAAGGGATAGTATTGACTACATTCAATTAGAGGGATTATTATTATGTATTTAATTTATTTCTGTGTTTCTAAACACCATACAATGTCGAGATCATTCAATTACGTGGATATTTAGCAGTACATTAAATTTAATTAGGTGTTTCTAAACACCATATGTTTTTGAGATAATTTGCTTTAAATGGATAGTTATAGATTCAATTATATTTTCTCATCATTTAATAATATTCTTTGTTATTCATAGATTTTGAGTTTTCTTGAAGTCATTTTGTTTTTATATTTTGAAGATATTGATTCAAATGATTGGATGTAAACACAGACACACAACACACACACACACACATACACACACACACACACACACACACACACATATATATATATATATATATATATATATATATATATATATATATATATATATATATATATGTGTGTGTGTGTGTGTATATGTATATATATATATATATATATATATATATATATATATATATATATATATATATATATATATATATATATATATATATATATTGTTGAAGCTCAAGATCAAGGACAAAGAATGGAAGTGCATCAAGGAGGTGGACACACAAGAAGAAGGAGCAAGTAGGGAGCTCCAAGAAGCACCTGTCAAATTTTCAGAAGAAATCCCTACAAAAATAGTGATTTTTATCACTAAAAACCATTGTAAATACCATTTTCCATTTTTGTAACCCCATTTTGTTCAAGCCGAGGAGTCCTTGAGCTTGAGGAGTATTAGAACTACCATCCTACCAATTTTCATGATTTTTAGACTCCATTTGAGCCCCCAAATAAGCCCTGGAACCTATTTTTTAACTAGGCCGGACACTAGGTCTGGACAGGGCCAAAACCACTCAAAAACTATAAAAAGGGCTGGAGAGCTCATTTTTGGGGGTAGCTTGTTGTAGATTTCAGTTTTGTAAGAGAGCTCTTTGGTAATCGAAGCCTTCCATGGTTCCACTCTTTGCTCTTACCTTGTGCGCGTGTGTGTGTATGTGTGTGCATGCTTGTGTGCTTTCACTCACGCACTTGTGCCATCACTTGCTCGCGGTCTTCATACCGGTTCTCACGTCTCCACGGATTGACATTTATGAGGTGTATCTCCTCACGTTGGTACTCACCATTGTGCTAGAGTGACACCAAATTTGGCGCCGTTGCCGGGGAGAGAGCTTGGAGGACGAGCGTGTGACGGTAAGACGTAGAGTAGCGACGTTGGAAGGTAAAAAATCATCATTTTAGTTCAGTTTTTGAATTTTCCTTCTTCTTCACCTTCACCATCTCCACCCACCTTCATCTTCTCAGTTTTTTCCATTTTTTAGAGTACATTCACCTTGTTTTTACTTGTGGTTGTGAGCAAGAAGCTTAGAGAGGGTGCAGAACAGAGGCGCTGAAGAAGTAGTACCAAAAATAACAAAAAATCTGAGTGAATAGCCCCGGACAAGATGAACCTGCACCAAGTATCGTGGAAGCTGCGCCAGAGATCGTGAGTGAGAAATCGGGCAAACTGGGGCTACACAGAGCAAGGGGAAGTGACTAAGAAGTTAGAGAGGCTCTCAAGGTGAGCAAACACCCAATTAATTTCTCAGTAAATTAAGTTTGGAAAGGGAAACGATCTGCGTCAGGTATCGTTTGGTACTGACAGAGGTGAAAAGGAGTGATTTGGGGTGATACAGAGAGTGAGGAGAGGAGAGAGGAAAGAGTAGAGCATGTGTACAACCAAAACTTGGAAAAAATCTTTCCCAAAATTTGTCTAAGGGTCAAGTATCGTTTGGCTCCCGCGATCGAGTATCGCGATACCTGACAAGTATCGTGAATCTCCTGTGGTTGAGTATCGCGATATTTCCCAGCCATCGTGTATCGTTTCGGCTAGAGATCGTTTTGCCCAGAGATCGCGATACTTGAGAAGTATCGTGTATCGTTTTGGCCAAAGATCAAAGATCGTGTATCGTTTTGCTTAAGTATCGTGTATCGCTTCTCAGAGATCACGATACTTACCAAAGATCGCGTATCGTTTTGATTCAGGTATCGTCGATCGTTGTGAGCCAAGTATCGAATATCGTTGGTGCCAAAGATCGTTTCAATCAAAGATCGCGATATTCACCAGCGATCGTGTATCGTTTGGTTCATAGGTCGTGTATCGTTTGCATGAGAGATCGGTATCGTTTTGGTCGGCGATCGGTATCGTTTATCAGAGATCGCGATACCAATCAAAGATCGTGTATCGTGGAGTTTGCTCACGATACTTGTTGAAGATCGTGTATCGCCTACTTCAGGTATCGCGATACATACCAAGTATCGTGTATCGAGTTCCTCAAGTATCAAGTATCGTGTCCTACAAATGTCATGTATCGCCTGATTTGAAGCATTTTCTGAGAGACCCTGTTTCCCTGTTTTAACCCCCAAAACCCTGAACTGGCATAACTTTCTCATACGGAATCCGTTTGCTGTGATTTTGGTTTTGTTGGAAAGCTCATGGGGAGTACAACCAAAACATCGACTGGTTATGGTTAAATTAATACCAGGATTATTAGATAGGGTATTTTGAAGTTGACCCTCAGGGAAACTAGAAAACCAAGGAGTTCCAAAGGATTTTGAGCAATATAAGAGAACTTTGGGACTAGAAGCCAAGGCTTATGAACCTGAGATCTGGCAGACACTTAGGCAAGGATAGACAAAGCATTAGGTCATCTAAGGCTAGTATCAACCATACATCCAAGTCTTGGGCTCAACAGCTTAGTGGTTATCCTTACACACGAAGTTCAGAAACCAGTGACTCGGAAATGTCTTTTAGCATGGAAAGACCCACATGTAGCTCAGGCATTGCCTATTTACAGACACCAGAAGGCCCCTATAAGACCCAATTGGAGTATATCAGGACCAACCAATTAGGTGCTCACATCTATGAGGATGGTCTAAGGCGATCAGTGGTTCAACTCAAAAATCCTGACCAACCCTTTGGACTTGAACACCCAATAGTCAAGTTTGAAGAGGGTGCTTACATTGATAAGGAAGGAACCATGTATGTGGTTACGAACTTACCAGATAGGACAGATGAGTTTGGAAATATCATTCCTGAGAATGAGATAGGAGACCTAGAGCAAGGAGACCTAGGAGGAGAACCCAAGACCCCTAGAGGTAAGTCAGTCTTAACCAGAGTGCTCACTCCAGAATGGATTCCTCAAGATAATAAAAGCATAGAACTATTCGTGAATAGAGAAACGGAGGAAGCCTTTTGGAGATTTAGGCCAGATCAACCAAGCCCAGTAGTCACCATCTATGAATTCAAGGATCCAGAGATACCAGGGAAAGTTGTCTATCTAGATCACACATCTCAAAAATTATTCTTGGTATCAGATCATGACAGACATGCTTACACTTGGCAAGGTGAATCCATTTTCCCTCCACCAAGATCTAATGTTTCCCAGGGCCTCCAAGGAGCCGGATCATCCAAGGCTCATGAAACCCAAAGAGAAAGAACTAGAGAGAGACCGGAGGTAAGCTTTGCAGACACTGTAGGCAGAGACAGACCAGGATATGGAACGGAAAGACCTGAAAAGGAGAGACATAGAGTTCATAGGCATCAAAGAGATGATCATGATTTTCCATTGCCTAGACCACGAGAACACTCAAGAACCCTTAGACCCTCTCAAGTGGTTAAGACAATGAAGAACTACTTTGATGGATTTGGAGATCCTTATGATCATGTGGCAGAGTTTAAACAAGTGCTGAGAGCTGAACAGGTTGAAGACTTGTTCACCCAGTTCGAGGCATTTGGTTTGACTCTTAAGGGTACTGCCTTAGCTTGGTTTCAACCTCTAAACAGTCGCAACTATAGAGAGATAGGTCAGCTGCTAGAAGAATTCATTGTAGAATTTTCCAAGAGTGGTATCAGGCATAACACATCATCCTTGATCCACAGCTTCAAACAGACACCCCAAGAAACAGTGCGACTTGCAGGAAGAAGGTTTAGGCAGTACTTGGAAAGATGTCCTGTACCAGAATTACCCACACCAGCCAAACAGGTGGCACTGTTTTTAGATGGCCTATTGAGCACAAAATTAAGGTCATATGTATACTTGAAAGAGCCTAGATCCATAGAAGAGTGTATACGGATGTGCATTGACATAGAAGATAACTTGGGTGAGGAGTTAGGACTATCCAAACTCTATAAGGACTCTGATAGTTCTACAAGTCATACCTCTAGAGCCTCCACTGAGATAGATGAGATAGCTGAGCAAGTGGCCAAAAAGCTAGGAGTTCAAAGTAGATAAATGCCAAGGGTCACCTCAGTGAAGCGATGTTATACATGTGGAGGAGATCACATGGCTAATGTTTGTCCATTGACGACTCAACCCCAAGGAAACCCTAATGCTCTGTATTGCACCATTGAAAGAAAATACACAAATCATACGGCCCAAGATTGTCCATATAACAGGCAGGCTGTTAGACAAAATTATCAGCAACCTTACCAGCAGGGTAGGTATCAGAATCAGTACCAACAGCCATATTATAGGCCACAACAATATCAACCTCAATACCAGCAGCAATATCAGGCACCATATAGGCCACAACCAGTCCTAGGAAACCAACCGCCAGCTCCTTCCAATGTGATCCCAGTTAAATATACGATGGCGGAGGAGAACCATAGTAGAGCATTGGTGCCATTAACCCCATTGGTCTCAGAAAATGATTCTCACGCTCATGGTTCAGACTACTTCCATGAAGATAGTCCACAGGCTTATTATATAGAGTCACCTGAGCAAAGTGAGACTTCTCAGTATCATGATATGAGACACCACCTATAGAACAAAATTGGGAGCCAGAATACTCCAATGTCATGTATACGAATCCAAATCCTAGGCCCCCAGTGAGACAAGAAAGACCACAAGCCCCTAGAGGACCATGCTTTAGATGTCAGGGCGATCATTTCATTCGTGAATGTCCCCACCAACCAGTTCTGGGGCTAGGACAAAACATCACAATACAAGGCTTTTGTCCTGAGTGCGGTAAGGAACATCTTCCTAGAGAGTGTCCCAGGAATCCCTCTAGTGCACCCAAGGTCACACCCCTCAATGTGGTAGGCTTAGTGGCAGATTCAAGTTCAAGTAGCAATAATGTGGCTCCTGTACAGGTAGTTACTAGGGCACAGGCTGCACAACAAGCAAAACCATCTGAGCAATCGGAGTCAAGTGAGGCAGGAGAACCTAATAAGAGGAAACCAAGAACATGGAAGGATACCAGAGAGAAGGCTAATCGAAAGTGGAACAAAAAGTTATCCGAGCTAGAAGAAAGCCTAAGGGATACCAAAACAAAAATAGAAGACATTGCATCTCAAAGCCCCTCGCATGCTGAAGCTCCATCCACTTCGCCTCATTCCACCCCACCACCCATTGTAAATAATCCACAACCAGGGTCTGTTCTTGCAGATCCAACCCCAGAAGGCTTGGACATGATGTTCAAGGCCTACCAGGCTCGTCTTCAAGAAGGGCCAACAGCTGCAAACCTAGACAAGAGTTACCCTAGAGCAGATTTAGAGATTGAACGGATGAAAATGTGCATGAAAATGGTAGAACAAGCTCAAGCCATACTTGAGACTAGTCAAAAGTTCAATCAGACAAACTCTGTCAAACCGGATTTGCATTTCCAAGGTTTATTAGAAAGATTAGAGCAGTTGGTGAATAAACCACAAATTTCTTCACCTCCACAGGCTCAACCAGTTATTGAAAGAGGAAGCTCACCACCAATTGGAGCTTATGTTCCTAATTCCACGGATGCTGGAATGCCTCCTTCAATTCAACAGTACTCTCAAGAGTTCTTGCGGGAAATACAGGAAGAGAAGTGGGCCAAGGAGAAGGGTAATTCCCCTCCTATTCGTGAGATTGATGATCTTCATGATCAATTTCCCCAAGACATTCCGTCTATCTATGGAGACCAAGCAGAGCAAGAAGAAGATGAAAGATTAGATTTTGAATCTAATTCTTTACAAGAGTTGCCTCATTTCATAGGCCCATGGGAATCTGAATCTATCCAGATCAGAGCTCCCACAATATTGGTAAGAAATGAAGACTCGGTGATTCCAAGAAACACTGATGTAGTGAAGAACACTAAGGTTCAATGCCATCTCACCGTGGAAGAGCTGCTCAAAGCAAAACCTGAGCTCTGGAATCATGTGAAGGATCAGGTTCCAGAACTTGAATCCAATATGCCAAAAGTAGGCTCTAAGCAAAAAGTTCCAGAGATACCTCTCGACAAGATAGGGGACATGAGCGAAGGTGAAGAAGGTAATACTTATCTTCCAATCACCTATCAAGGTTACACAACCAAAGCAATCGTAGATTCAGGTGCTGGTGTTGCTATTGCGACCACCTCCCTGTGGAAGCAATGGGGCAAACCCACATTAAGACCAACAAGAATGAAGCTTCAAATGGCAGACGGTCATTTTGAAAGACCTTTAGGATTGCTTGAAGGGATAACTCTAAACACTTGTGGTGTAGAGTTTGAACATACATTTGCTATATGTGACTTTGAAAAAAATAATGTCTACGAGATGATCCTAGGAAGACCGTTCCTACGACAATTGCAAATAGTACAGGATTGGGGAACCAACTCCTTGTACTTACAGCACTTAGGGGTCACCACCAAGGTCAATCTGAAGGATTACACCTTCAGAGATGTACCACCCCTACAGTGGAATCCTATCCACAAAGCAAAAGAAGATTCCATCTCTGTGCATTCTGGAAGTTCACCTGATCCATCCTGGCTGCATGAAGATACTCACTTGTGGATGTGCAAGGTCGCTGAGGAAGAGGAAAAGCGCCTAAAAGCGAGAGAAGAAGGAATTTTCCAGGAGATAGACCAATAAAAGACCCAGCCTATACACCGATGATATTTCCAGATGAGGAATTTGAGCCTCATGGTTGGGCAGAAATCTTAGCTACCATGGACATTGCAGTCAATGAAGAACAATGGACACCTCATTGTGATGAGGAGGGTTATGATATTTCAGTGTTCATGTGTCAGCCCCTGTTGGAAGAGTGTGATCCTAATGAGTTCATAGAAGAAGAAGAGAATGATGATGATCTAGAATCCATTGTGATGGATACTTACTTTGACTCAGAGGAACACTATTTAGAAGACATAGGAGTGTTAACCCAAAAAGAAGAAGAACCCCTCACGAGTATTAAAACGATAAATTCAAAGGAAGGAAGTGAAGGAGGTCAAAAGAAAAAGAAAAGAAAAGCAGTGAAACAAGAAGAGGAAGAATCACTGTTTGAAGTACCAGAAAATTTCAAGAAATATGGTGGAAGACCGAAAAATCTTGGTACGAATGCCTAAGAGAGAGGCCATTATAGGAGAAGCATATGACAATAAAGAAAAGACCAAAAAAATTGTAGTGACCATTGAAGGGAACGAAGAATGATGTACGTACATAGGAGATGACCTAAGTGCAAAAGAAGAAGCAGAGCTTGTAGCTCTATTAAGGGAATATAGGGATGTGTTCGCATGGCACTATAGAGACTTGAAAGGAGTAGATCCAAAGATTTGCTCTCATACGATTCCGATGACCGCTGATGCCAAGCCCACCAAACAAAAACCCTACACATATAATGACAATTATGCAGCCAAAATAAAGGAGGAAATTGACAGGCTGATTGAAGCTGGATTCATCTATGAGATTGAGCACACTGAATGGGTGTCCCCCATTGTGGTGGTGCCCAAGAAGAATGGGAAATTGCGAGTGTGCATTAACCTTAAAAAAGTTAATGCCGCTACGATCAGAGATAGTTATCCACTTCCAATCACCGAACATCTATTGGAGCGTGTTGCACGCAAGGAAGTTTATAGTTTCCTTGATGGATTTTCAGGTTACAACCAAGTAGCCATTGCCCCCGAAGATCAACACAAAATGGCCTTTGCCACAGAATGGGGAATTTATGCATTTCGTGTGATGCCATTTGGGCTCACCAATGCACCTGCAACATTCCAAAGGCTCATGTGTCATGTCTTCAAAGAGTTCTTACGAAAGAGCTTAGAAGTATATGTGGATGATTTATGTGCGCATTCCCAACAGAGAAGTTACCACATCCCTGAGCTCAGACAGATCTTCAACAAGTGTAGAGGTTATCGAGTTTGTCTGAACCCAGAAAAGTGTGTGTTCATGGTACAACAAGGTAAGATCTTAGGTCACATTGTTTCTAAGAATGGAATTTCAACAGATGAGGACAAAGTAAGAGCGATAGCAGAGCTGCCAAGACCAAGGAATGTTAAAGAGGTACAAGCCTTTATGGGCCATTGTGGGTATTACCGTAGGTTTATCCACATGTATGCCATCATAGCAAAACCTCTTTATGGGTTGTTAACAAATTTTGAGTGGAACGAGGAATGCGAGAATTCCTTCAACGAGCTGAAAAGACGTTTGTGCATAGCACCAATATTGACTACTCCGGATTGGAGCAAACCCTTTCATGTCCATGTAGATGCCTCCAATCATGCAATAGGATGTGTGCTAGCACAACCCACAGGTGAAGGAAACCTAGATTTGCCGATAGCATATGCTAGTAGGCAATTAAATGCAGCTGAACGAAACTATACCACAACGGAGAGAGAAGGCTTAGGCATGGTATACGCTGTGAAAAAGTTTAGACACTATCTATTGGCCAATAAGTTTAAGTTTTTCACCGATCATCAAGCTTTACTATATTTGGTCAATAAACCTTGCAATACAGGCCGCTTAGTAAGATGGTTCCTCTTACTAATGGAATACGACTTTGAAGTTGTTGTCAGGAAAGGTAGAACCCATCTTAGGGCAGACCATCTTTCTCGCATCACTTCAGGAGAGCCACCGCAAGGAGTGTCTGATGAATTGCCCGATGCTTATCTGTTCAATTTAGAAGTTGTTCCTAAATGGGCAAATAAGTTGGTACCAGTCCTAACCTTCAGGCCTGCAAATAAAAATGTGAAAACAAGCAAAGAAGAAATTGTAAAATCACAAAAGTATCAAATATTGGCAGGAAGTATGTACAAACAAGGTCCAGAGGGAGTATTAGCTTGTTGTGTCGAGGACGATGAACATACTAGTTGGATGCAACAAGCCCATGAGGGACTGCTAGGAAATCACTACTCTAAACAACGAACATTGCAGAATCTAAAACGTTTAGGAGTGTATTGGCCTAGCATGGACAAAGAAATACAAGAGTGGATCCAAAATTGTCCAGTGTGCCAGAAGAGACCCCCAGTGGAGCATGCCACTCTTTATCATGTGTCATTAATCTCAGATTGGAGTGCTCCATTGGTTGAGTTCATGAGATCGAGAACATTACCCAATCAGGCTAGTCTTGCAAGAAAACGGAGCATGGAGCAAGAGGCTCAAGACTATGCCTTAGTAGGAGACAACCTACATCGAAGAGGCAAGGATGGTTACCTAAGACTGTGCGTTCATGAATCAGACTATTTGAAAGTCTTAGAAACTGCACACAGCGGTGCTGCAGGTGGACACTTTGGGCCTGACAGAGTAATTAAGACCATTCTATTCTCAGGACTTTGGTGGCCCACTCTTCATATGGATGCACATACTTATGTGAAGAAATGTGACACATGCCAACGTGCCCAATATCCGATAAGAAAAGACGAGATGCCTTTAAGGCCAATGATGGGAGGACGTGCATTTTCAAAGTGGGGTATAGACTTTGTTGGTCCTATTAACCCCCCAGCTAGAAACTCCCATGCAGAATACATTATTGTAGCCACAGATTACCTTACAAAATGGGTGGAAGTAAAAGCCACGACGAAGAATGATGCTCAGACAACGGCTAAGTTCTTATTCGAAAATGTGTTCACTAGATATGGGTTACCAATAGAGTTGGTTAGTGATAGAGGTACGCACTTCTTGAATGAGGTCATTGACAATCTCCTTCAAGAATTCATGGTGATACATAAGAAGTCTGCCCCCTATCACCCACAAGCTAACGGACAGGCCGAGAGCACCAATAAGATCCTATGTAACGTATTAAAAAAACTGGTGAATAATAAACGCTCTGATTGGGACAAACAACTTCATCAAGCTGTTTGGGCATACCGAGTTGCCTACAAAACGGTACTCAATGCTAGCCCATTTCAGATGGTCTTTGGAGAGAATGCCGTGCTACCATTGGACTACCTAATCCCAGCCTTGAAAGTAGCACAAGAGCATGAGTGGAATGGACATGAGTTGTCTTCCAGGATCTTTGATCTAGAACGCTTAGGTGAGACGAGGCTACGGGCAGCAGCAGGCATTTATGCTGCAAAGAAAAGGCAAAAGGCATACTTTGATGCCCATGTAAAGGATAAAGGATTGAAGGAAGGAGATCTAGTGCTGGTTTATACGCTAAAGCAACATGCCCGCAAATTGGAGAAACGAGGATATGGACCCATGATCATTAATAGACTCTCCACTAGCGGTGCAGTTCAATTGGCCACTTTAGAAGGTGATATCTTACCAAACTATATTAGTGGATGCCGAGTCAAATTATATCAAGAACCTCTTACAGAGGAAATGCTCATGAGACTCAACACTGCTAAGAAGCGAAAAGAAGAAGAGTTAAGGGTTAGAGAAGAAGCACAAGCAGAGGCTAGAGAGCGCATCAGAAGAAATAAGTTACGGCGGCTAGGCCTAGATGTCAACACAAAAGCTCCAAAATATCACATGGACATGTGCCAAAAATCGGGCATAACTACTTCTCGAATAATTGATCGACGGCCCTTTGTGACTATAGAGGTAGGACAAGGAAAGAGTGTAAGGACTGTGAGAGCATTGGTTGACTCAGGAGCAGCAACTAGTGCAGTTAGACTTTCATACTGCCAAGACCTGCATTTGGACATCAAGCCCATAGAAGCCTATCTCATAGGATTAGGAGGCGTGGAAACACCCTGTTTGGGCGAGGTGGAACTTCCCATCTACCTTCAAGATGTTCCAATAAAAGTCAAAATGCTAGTGTGTCATGATGAGGACCTCACAGAACCACTTGTCTTGGGTCAAGATTGGATTTACGACCATGCTGTCATCTTGAACCTAAGAAGTCAACTTCTTCAAGTTTGGGTATATAATCAATGCATTACATTAGAATTGGAGAATCGCATGCCCACTGACACTGACACCACACACTCTCTTTGTCCCTCTAAGGCTAATCTTCTCGAACAAGATGTTGTAGATGTCAAAAGCTCTATGATCCAGACAGACGCAATCACGGAAGGACAGTCGCAAAGGCAAGATGAACCTTCTTCTTGTTTTTCAACGAGTAAAGCATCCACAGTAGTTCAACCTCAGAAGCAAGCAAAACAGTGCAAGACAGCCAGTCTATCAAATAGACAAAGAACCTTCAAGAGGAAAGAAGTGTTGGGCATGACACAGATCTGGGTAAAGAAAGGAGTACAACCATCGATGTTGCCTCAAAAACTCCCACCCAACCAGATCGACCATGACAACAGAAGGACCAAGCACCTACGACAGGGTCAAGCACGAAGAATCCAACTACTATGGGTACCGAAACAATCGATGAAGGCCGACCACAATAAGGTACAAATTTGGGTGCCTAAAAAATTAGCTACAGCTCAACACGGGCGATTACAGATGTGGGTACCCAAGAAGCTCTTACATACGCAACGGCCTATGCTCCCCACCATGCAAAAGGTCTCAACAAAGAAGCCAAGGAAAACAAAGGGTAAGAACAGAGCACAAAGACCAAAAGAAGATAAACTTAACCCTTCTACAAAAATAAGCAGGCACTCACCCAGGATATGGGTTTGGAAGCCAAAAGCACAAGCAACATCCACAGAACCAAGGGGTCAACCACACTGGATACCAAAGTTTGGACAGCATCCAAAGAAGAACTGGCCTGAGGTGATCTCTACAGGGCCAAATACTATTCGGAAATGGGTTCCCATTAGGAGGATTACATCATTTCGAGATCCAATCGACACCTCCAAACAAAGAATTCATCAAGTATACAAGTAACATCAAAAGCCTCGACCAGTAGCAACCATGTGCCTTTGGCATAAGCAAGTCGTTTGCACCATTCAGGTCATGCATTTCCAAAGTACGCATCAATATAGGGCCACCTTACATGGTCGTGCATAGACACAATTGAGAAATCCCAGGCACATGAGACACAATTTTCACATGCAAAATATGTTATTGATACTAACCTCTTTCTTCTTGTTTGATGCCATCGTGTTCCAAAAAAAAAAAAAAAAAAGACTATGTGCTTGAAAGTGCTCATCAGCGAACTTCCAGCAAGGACATCCCTCAACAAAAAGGACAAGCCGATGGTCAAACATCATGAGGGAACCACAACACGAAGAGATGAAGATCAACGGACCCTTCACCATGGTAAGACGTGTATGTTTCAACAACACTATAACCATGATAGATTAGGAAACCTCTTCGTCAGCATACCCTTGAGCACTTAGCTCAAGACCCAATCTCTTGCACCATACTTCTTGCCATGCATTTTCCAAGTACGCATACGTAGGGCCACATTACAAGGCCATGCACAAGGCACATAATTTGTTCAACCCATACACTAATGCACTTAACCATCATCCATTATGGGTTACAAGTACTTGGCACGAAAACTATGAAAGCCATCTTTGGAAGAATCAGAGGACATCACGGTGACCACTACAAGAACAAGGGAGCCATCCACCACCGAGAGTTGCTCACAATCAACATTGACCACATCCTTTGAGCAGCTAGCAGTTTTGGAAAACTCACAAATGCACCACCCAGATGGAATACAAGGCAGAAGTACGTACAAAGGGACTACAAACTGCAAGAGATAACAGTGGCAAAGTGAAGAACCAGACAAGCGACCAGGATACATTGGGAAGAGGGATCGCCCCTGTTGGACGCAAAGGACGCTACCTCTCATCGTACTACATGGAACGACCACTACAACAAGGGTCTGTCAGGGACGACAGACTCAAGAGGGGGGGGAGTGTTGAAGCTCAAGATCAAGGACAAAGAATGGAAGTGCATCAAGGAGGTGGACACACAAGAAGAAGGAGCAAGTAGGGAGCTCCAAGAAGCACCTGTCAAATTTTCAGAAGAAATCCCTACAAAAATAGTGATTTTTATCACTAAAAACCATTGTAAATACCATTTTCCATCTTTGTAACTCCATTTTGTTCAAGCCGAGGAGTCCTCGAGCTTGAGGAGTATTAGAACTACCATCCTACCAATTTTCATGATTTTTAGACTCCATTTGAGCCCCCAAATAAGCCCTGGAACCTATTTTTTAACTAGGCCGGACACTAGGTCTGGACAAGGCCAAAACCACTCAAAAACTATAAAAAGGGCTGGAGAGCTCATTTTTGGGGGTAGCTTGTTGTAGATTTCAGTTTTGTAAGAGAGCTCTTTGGTAATCGAAGCCTTCCATGGTTCCACTCTTTGCTCTTACCTTGTGCGCGTGTGTGTGTATGTGCGTGCATGCTTGTGTGCTTTCACTCACGCACTTGTGCCATCACTTGCTCGCGGTCTTCATACCGGTCCTCACGTCTCCACGGATTGACATTTATGAGGTGTATCTCCTCACGTTGGTACTCACCATTGTGCTAGAGTGACACCATATATATATATATATATATATATATATATATATATATATATATATATATATATATATATATATATATATATATATATATATATATATATATATATATATATATATATATACATATACATACATACATACATACATACATACATACATACATACATACATACATACATACATACATACATACATACATACATACATACACACACACACACACACACACACATATATATATATATATATATATATATATATATATATATATATATATATATATATATATATATATATATATATATATATATATATATATATATATATATATATATATATATATATATATATATATATAAGTTGACATTTCTTTATGTATAAATATATCAATATTTAATATTAAATATTTTGAGTTCTCTGGAAAGAGGTATATCTTTATAATTTGAAAATATTTAATTAAATAATTGATATGGTTATGTACATATATATACACATTGCTCACACATGGACACGCACATACACAGTGCACACACACATACACACATACACACACGCACACACACACACACACACATATATATATATATATATATATATATATATATATATATATATATATATATATATATATATATATATATATATATGTGTGTGTGTGTGTGTGTATGTATATATGTATATATAATATCAATATTTAATATAATTTTTAAAGTACTTGTTACTTTTAAAATATTTCATTTGTTTTATCTTTTAATATAATTTTCAATATGTTTATCAAACTAAGATAATCAATTTGCATTTTTGTAATATTAAGGTCAATCTTCTTTTTCTTGGAATTTCCATTGATGAACTAGTGTAAAGTCATAATAAATTGCTCAATGTTGAGTTTTGTCAGCTGTCTTATTAATATGCTCAATCTTGAGTCTTCGAACTAATATTTTGCTTCTTATATAGAAGTTTAATCTTAGTGTGACTACTATAATATGGTTTATAATTAATTTGAGAGTTCAAAGAGCCTCTTACATATACTCAAAGCTTTATTTTTTTTAAGGACTAGAATAATGAGACTATATGAGGTTGAAACTCTAATATTGATCCCTTAAACAATTATAAATTGTAATATGTATATTAACAATATGAATATTTTTATCCACTTAGGAAGAGGCTCAGAGTTCAAACCTAGTTACAAAATTAGGAGCAACTTAAGCCCAAGTCCCTTCCAATTTGCAATATTAGTCCTGAGCTAAGATTTGAAGGTTTTGTTATCAACAAGAGAAGAAACTACCTAGAGATGCTTGAATATCAATGTCGAGCTAATTTTAAGATATTTAAATAACATGAATCATTCAAAAAACATAGAATTGGAAAACATAGAATCGTCCCAAAATCATGAATAAGGTCAATCTTCTTTTTCTTGGAATTTCCATTGATGAACTAGTGTTTAAAGTCATGGATAAATTGCTCAATGTTGAGTTTCGTCAGCTGTCTCATTAATATGCTCAATCTTGAGTCTTCGAATTAATATTTTGCTTCTTACATAGAAGTTCAATCTTAGTGTGACTAATATGGTTTATAGTTAATTTGAGAGTTCAAAGAGCCTCTTACATATACTCAGAGCTTTATTTTTTTAAGGACTAGAATGATGAGACTATATGAGGTTGAAACTCTAGTATTGATCCCTTAAACAATTATAAATTGTAACATGTATATTGACAATATGAACATTTTTATCCACTTAGGAAGAGGCTCATTGAGTTCAAACCTTAGTGTTGTAAATTAGTCCCTTCCAATTTGCAATATTAGGCCTGAGCTAAGATTTGAAGATTTTGTTATCAACAAGAGAAGAAACTACTTGGAGAAGCTTGCATATCAATGTCAAGCTATTTTTAACATGAATAATTCAAAAAACATAGAGTTGGAAAATATAGAACTTTCCCAAAATCATCAATAAGTCCCATTTTTCGTGAATAGGCCTTTACTTCTTAAAGTAATTGATACTATCTAGAGTTTCTCCAAGTCCACAAGTTCATCTTGGGACTTAGAGAACTTATTAGACCTTTTGTGAGGAAGGAGAGAACTTAATCCTTGGCATAAGAGATGGAAATGGCTTTAGTCTATGAGGACGACAAGGGCATAGGCTCCTAGGGTTAGAGGTCCTCATGGACTAAGATAAGCCAACCCTTCCTGCATCTCTTCTCCTACTTCTCAAAACCCACCTATTTTTCAGTGTCAACCTACTTTTCAATGCCTTTCTCAATCCAATTTCTCACCAGTATCGAAGACAACCCCTTTACACCGTACCAAACTTGCAATTGTTTAGACTATGATAATGGATGCTCAATAAAAGGGGACCCTTATCACTTGCTGCCATTGTGGTAAGTTGGGTCGTACTAAAGCTAAATGTGGGTTCCAAACTAACATCATGAAGCTTGTTGGAGCTTGTCATGAGGAAGGAGATAAGGAAGAGAGCTCACACACACTCTCACACTAGAATAGGAGTACACACATAGATTGAGGGAAGGAAGAATGATCTTCTTCTTTTTCTTCTATTACATAAAAGGAATGTACAAGAATGACCTAAAAACGAGAATACAACGAGTGCAATATGTAAAGACCAGTACATAAGGAAAAAATCTAATCTTTGTGAATGATTGAGCTGGCAAGAAACAAATGTCCCATAACTCTCGGTAGATCAATTTAATAAATCTCAATGAAGTGTCCCGGACATATATCGACATGACCACTATACATGTGAGAGAAATGAAAAATGATAAGTGTCATCCTGGATCATCACATGTTGAGCTTGATATCTCAACACCCCCCCTTAAGCTCAACATCATATCCTGTAATCCAACCATCTTCAACTTCTCACCTCCAAGTGCTTTAGTGAAAATATCAGAGACCTCCTCATCTGTAATCACATAAACAAGCTCAATATCACCTCCTAATACCTTCTCTCTAATGAAGTGATAATGTACCTCGATATGCTTTGTTCTGGCATGAAAAATAGGATTTCATGCTAATTGTATACTGCTAAGATTATCACAATAGATGGTGATATGCGTTTGCACTTCCATACCTAAATCTGCAAGTAGCATCTCAAGCCATGATGCTTCACATGCTGCCATTGCAGAACCTCTATACTCACCCTTTGTACTCGACAAAGCAACAATGGTTTGCTTCTTACTACTCCATATAATAGCGGCACTCCCAAGTGAGAATAGAAAGCCACCAGTAGAACTTCTATCTGGAATGCTACCAACCCAATCTGCATCTATGTATCCATGAACCTGCAAATCCACACCACCTTCATAAAATAATGCATAATCCAAAGTACTACTCACATAACGTAGAGTGCACCTCAGAGCATCTAGATGTGGCTTCCTAAGAACCTGCATAAATTGACTTTCAAGTCCAACACTGTAGCTAAGATGAGGCCTTGTAATTGTGAGATATATCAAACTTCCCATAATTTTCTTATACATAGTAGCATTTTCCAATGCTTAACCTGATGTAGTATCTAACTTCAAATTCTGATCTAATGGCATAGAAATTGGCTTACAACCAGCCATACCATACTTTTGCACCATATTCAAGGCATATTGCCTTTGCGACATCCATATACCTATTTTTGTATATATAATTTTAATCCATGAAATAGCGCAACACACCAAGATCTTTCATGTCAAATTCTTGCATAAGAAGTTGCTTTACCCCTTTAATGCTTCCTTCATTATCACCACCTAGAATTAGTTCATCAACATAAATAGCCACAATCGTGATGCCATCATTACCCTTCCTTGCATATAGTGAATGATCTGCATCACACGTTTCCATTTATTAGAGAACCACTATACCCTTCTAGATTTAATGATAGGTCTCATTGATGGGGGAAGTATCTCAACCCCTAAGCAACGACGAAGCGTGAATGACCTCCACAGGTATCCTTCTTTGACCTCTGCACACCAAAAGTGCTCTTACTCAGAGCTTATGTAGAGAACTCCAGTGAGCTTTTGTAGACCTGTAGTAGACACCAAGAGCTTTCCAACAAAACAAATTTCACTTCAAATGGATGCTTACACAAGGAGAAACAATGTCTACAACATGAGCTAGTTGAATGCTCACAACTGCCAGTCAAGCAGATACCTCACTTCACTCCAGCAAGCTTTTCTTAGCGATTATACAGAGAATGAATCTAAAACTTGGGTCAACTTTAGAGGACTCTAATAGCTACCCAATGGCACCAAAATCATAGCAAATGGATACATAGAGAAGGAGAACCAGCCCTTACAACAGAGAGCAAAATATTTCCAACAGAGCCTACACACCAAGAGAGATATCAATCACACAACTTCACTAAAATGAATGTTGCTCCCAGATTACGCAGAGAATGATCTAGAGACTTTGTGAGCATAAAATAGACTCTAATAGCTATCCAATGAGACAGGAATTACATCAAATGGATACAATATGAGGGAGAAACAATGCTAACAACTCAGGGGTAGAGAGTTGCAACACTGCCTACGCACACACATAGATATGCCTACTAAAAGAAAACAAACAAGCAAGCAAGGGGCTAGCTTAAGCAAGGGGCTTGCTTATCACAACTCCAGCACTTAGTGCTCACTTTACATGAGCTAAAACTCCAAGAAGATGGGCCAAAAAAAGTCGGGATACATGCTCCTTTTATAGTGAGAAGTGTGCCCCTAAAATCTAGGAACTACCTTTCCAAATCAGCCTCTTAACTTGGAGGACTTAGTTGAGATGACTTGGGGAGTGGTTGAGTGACGTTTCTTGATGGATACTCGTGGCTTTTGGCTTCCTTTGATTGCTCCACATGTCCATAAAAGATTCACCACGAATTTGTAGCTTGAAGCTTGACTTTTAACACTCCCCCTCAAGCTTCAATTCTTTGTCCTCATCCAAGCTCCTTCATGTTGATGCATTGCTTGAATTTTGAAATCTTCATCCCATCCAAAGCCTTTGTAAACATGTCCGCAACTTGGTCCTTGGTACCAATATGATGTACTAAAACTTCCTTGGATATCACCTTTTCCCTTATGAAGTGATAGTGCACTTCAATATGCTTGGTTCTAGCATGATAGACAGGATTCGATGCTAGATGAATGGTACTCATGTTGTCACAAAAAATTGGATATGTGTCAACCTGCAAATTAAGCTCCATAAATAACTTCTTAATCCACATTAGCTCACATGTGACTTGAGCCAAAGCTCTATACTCAGCCTCCGTGGAAGATAATGCCACCGTGGGTTGCTTCTTTGAAATCCACGAGATGATCTTGCTACCTAGCATGACTAGGTAACCACTTGTACTTCTTCTATCCTCCTTCGAACCGGCCCAATCGGCATCAGAATAAGCTTTGACCTGCATATCATCATCAAATGAATAGAACAATCCTTCATTTATAGTGGCCTTGAGATATCGTAACATTCTTCTTGCAGCTTGCAAGTGTGTAGTCCTTGGACTATGCATAAATTGTGATAACACTCCAACTCCATATGCTATGTCGGGCCTAGTTATTGTGGCATAATTGAAAGATCCTACAATAGATCGATACAAGGTTACATCCTTTAATGGCTCTCCATCAATGGAGCTTAGCTTTACATTAACTTCCATGGGATTTGAAATAGGCTTGCAATGTAGCATCCCAAACCTCTCAAGTAGGTCTAGAATATACTTCCTTTGTATGAGCATAATACCTTCTTCTTTTTATACAACTTCAATGCCAAGAAAATACCTAAGATCTCCAAGATCAGAGATCCTAAACTCCTTTCCAAGCTTTGCCTTGATCTCCTCAATGCCCTTTGTATCATTACCTGTAATGATAAGATCATCTACATACACGCACATGTAGACTACAAGTTCTCCTCTTTGTTTGATGAAGAGAGATGGATCCGCCTTGCATTGATTGTAACCACATTTGATCAAATAGTCCACCAATCTTTGGTTCCAAGCCCTTGGAGCTTGCTTTAGGCCATAAAGTGCCTTCTTCAACCTACAAACATGATGTGGAAACTCTTTATGAACAAAACCTAGTGGTTGCTCCATGTATACCTCTTCTTCCAAGTCTCCATTGAGAAAGGCATTCTTGATATCCAATTGGAAAAGCTTCCATCCTTTGCTAGCAGCCATTGCAATGAGTGTCCTAATGGTGCTCATCTTTGCCATCGGGCTGAATGTCTCTTCAAAGTCCACTCCATAGGTTTGTGCAAAACCCTTGGCCACCAATCTTGCTTTGAACCTAGAAATAGATCCATCTGAATTCCTCTTTACTTTATACACCCACTTATTACCTATTAACTTCATGTTATCCTTCTTGGGCACTAGAGTCCATGTTTGATTCTCCTCAAGTGCGTTGATCTCTTCTTGCATTGCCTCTTTCCATTTGGTGTACTTGCTTGCATCTTCATAGCAATCGGGCTCATGATCTTCTACTACTTTGTTCATATATGCATAATGAGTTGCCATGTATGAATCATAAGTAAACCTTTGAGTTGGATACTTAACTCTAGAAGACTTCCTTTCTTCACCTTTTGGAGGAATAAACCTCCTTTGCCTTGGGAACTTGATCTCTTTCTTTGACATGGCTTCTTTCTCCATCATGTGTCCTTCATCATCTTCAACTTCATTACCTTCTTCATCCAACTCCACCAATGTTGCTTTGCCTTTGTTGATTGATTGTGCTTCATAGCTTGATGAAGATCTCCCCCTCCATGGTGAGTTCATGCTTGAACTATCTTCATTGATGGAACGCCTTGGGCCGCTTAGCTCTAGGTCGATTTGTTCTTCATCATGTCCATGCTTTTCTTCTTCATAGTCCTGCATACAATCATACTTCTTATACCAAGGGAGTAGCTCATCAAATGCTACATCCCTTGATATCCTCAAGTCCTTTGTGTTTGGGTTGAAGCACCTGTAACCTTTATGATCATTTGAATATCTTAGAAACACACACTTTTCTGCCTTTGGTTGTAGCTTGTGCCTCAATTCACTTGGCACATGTACATAACAAGTACATCCAAATATCTTCAAGTGGGAAAGATCAGGTTTCTTACCATAATAGTCTTGATATGGTGTCAAGCCATGGATCCCTGAGGTAGGAGCCCTATTCATAAGATACACGGCGGTATTTGCTGCATCACTCCAAAACATGTTAGGTACATTCATCTCATTAAGCATTGCTCTAGCGATCTCGGCAATGTATCTATTCTTTCTCTCTGCTACTCCATTTTGTTGGGGTGTGTACCTGCATGTTACTTGCCTCTTGATGCCTTGATCGATTAAAAAATCAGAAAACTCATTTGAGAAATATTCTCCCCCTCCATCGGACCTTAGCTTCTTGATATATGTACCTGTTTCCTTCTCTACCATTGCCTTGAATGCTTTGAAACATGTAAACACATCTGATTTGTTTTTGATGAAATAAACCCAAACCATCCTTGTGCAATCATCTATAAAAGTGACAAAGTACTTGTTACCTCCAATGGATTGCTCTTTGGTTGACCCCCACACATCTGTATGTATCAACTCCAATGGATGTTGGCTTATGTAGCCACTCTTCTTGAATGGAAGTCTCGCTTGCTTCCCTAGTTGACAAGATTCACATAAATGCTTCATACCTTGTCCTTGGAAGTTGGGAAGACCTTCAACAAGCCTCTTGAATTGCATTTCCTTCATTCTTTGTATGTTGATGTGACCTATCCTCTTGTGCCACAAGTCCAACTCCGAAATCCTCTTGTTTCCATATGTGAAGTAGACATGTTGAGTGGAATGAGAATTTACCTCCAATGTGAAGAGTCTCCCTTGCTTCTTTCCTCTTGCTATGACCTTGTAACCTTGCTTAGGGTTCTCCACAAAGCATCCGCCTTTGTTGAACCTTACTTGATAGCCTCTTTCAGCCATTTGCCCAACGGACACCAAGTTCTTTGTGATAGTAGGTACATGCAAGACATCCTTGAGACATCTTCCTTCCTCCTTGTCATCCAAAGCTACATCTCCAACATGGGAGATCTCATGGGCTCTATCATCACCTGTTTCTACATGTCCTTTACCTTTGGGAACATGTAGATTAGTAAACCAAGAAGCATTGCAACTCATATGGTTGCTATATCCACTATCAATATACCAAGTGTTATCTACTTTGCTTGAATTCCCATTCATGTGCATCATCAAGAGATTGTCATTTTCTGAACTTGTAGAAGCATAATTACCTTGGCCTTTGTATGAAGAACCTTGATTATAGCTCCTTTGGTTTCCTCCTTGGTAGCAATCTCTAGCATAGTGGCCAAACTTGCCACATATGTAACATCCTTCACCATCTTGATTCCTGTTTTGTTGATGTCGTCCTCCTCTTCCTCTTGTTCTTCCTCTCCCTCTTTGTGATGAGGTGCCTTGGTCATGTCCTTGATTGCTTGAGTGGCCTTGCCTTCCTCCAAACCTTCTTTTGCCCCTTCCTTGTCCTCGTCTTCCTTTGCCCCTTTGATTACCTGCATGGAAAACTTGTGCATCCTTGCTTTTAGTTGAACTTCCACTTATGTTCATTTCTTCGGTGACCATGAGAGCAACCAATTGCTCAAAATCGGGAAGATTATCCCTTACATATACTGAAGTGGTAAAGGGTTTCCACTTCTCATCATCTCTCAAACCATGGAGAGTATAGGCCACAAGATCGTCATCGTCTACGTGGCTTCCAATGGATCCCAATGCATCTGATAACTCCTTGACCTTAAGTATGTAGTCATTTATGCTACTCCCTGAGCTCTTCCTAAGGTTGTTGAGCTCATTCTTGAGTTGGATCTTCCTTGCTTTGGTGCTTGTTGAATAAAGCCTTTCAAGTGTTTCCCATACCTTCATGCTTGAATCCAAGTCTTGGATATGGCCGATCATGCTATTGCTAATGTGTTGGGAAAGAATAAAGATAACCCTCTTGTCTCTTTCATTCCATTCCCTAAAGGCCCTTCTCTGGTCATTGGTTGGATTCTCATCCAACCTAGGTCTTGGTTCACTTCCACTAATCAACCCCCAAAGGCCCTTGCCCATAAGATAGTTGGAGACCCTAAATCTCCATGGTTGATAGTTACCTTTGTCTAGCTTTTCAATTTGAGTGTTGAAGTCTCCCATATCTAGTCTTTGATACTTGACCCAGCCCTTGGCTAATGCTCCAATGTGTGTAAAATGAAAATGAGGCTCTGAGGTTACCTCAATCCAAAGCTTTCCTTAGATGGACACCTTGTGCTCTTGCAAATCTGAGTAGAATAGCTCCCCCTTGATGTGAGCTACCTCCAAGAAGCTTTTGTTGATGCAAATCTTCAACCACCAACTCCAAGAGGTCTTCTTGCTTGTATGTGATACCTCCGAGATGCCCAAATGCTCTGATACCACTGATGGGGGAAGTATCTCAACCCCTAAGCAACGACGAAGCGTGAATGACCTCCACAGGTATCCTTCTTTGACCTCTGCATACCAAAAATGCTCTCACTCAGAGCTTATGTAGAGAACTCCAGTGAGCTTTTGTAGACCTGTAGTAGACACCAAGAGCTTTCCAACAAAACAAATTTCACTTCAAATGGATGCTTACACAAGGAGAAACAATGTCTACAACATGAGCTAGTTGAATGCTCACAACTGCCAGTCAAGCAGATACCTCACTTCACTCCAGCACGCTTTTCTCACAGATTATACAGAGAATGAATCTCAAACTTGGGTCAACGTTAGAGGACTCTAATAGCTATCCAATGACACCAAAATCATATCAAATGGATACATAGAGAAGGAGAACCAGCCCTTACAACAGAGAGCAAAATATTTCCAACAGAGCCTACACACCAAGAGAGATATCAATCACACAACTTCACTAAAATGAATGTTGCTCCCAGATTACCCACAGAATGATCCAGAGACTTTGTGAGCATAAAATAGACTCTAATAGCTATCCAATGAGACAAGACTTACATCAAATGGATACAATATGAGGGAGAAACAATGCTAACAACTCAGGGGTAGAGAGTTGCAACACTGCGTGCGCACACACATAGGTATGCCTACTAAAAGAAAACAAACAAGCAAGCAAGGGGTTAGCTTAAGCAAGGGGCTTGCTTATCACAACTCCAGCACTTAGTGCTCACTTTACATGAGCTAAAACTCCAAGAAGATGGGCCAAAAGAAGTCGGGATACATGCTCCTTTTATACTGAGAAGTGTGCCCCTAAAATCTAGGAACTACCTTTCCAAATCAGCCTCCTAACTTGGAGGACTTAGTTGAGATGACTTGGGGAGTGGTTGAGTGACTTTTCTTGATGGAATCTTGTGGCTTTTGGCTTCCTTTGATTGCTCCACATGTCCATAAAAGATTCCCCACGAATTTGTAGCTTGAAGCTTGACTTTTAACACTCATCACATGTAAAATTTGAGGAACAATTTTCCTTGCGTAATTGTACGTTATTGGTATGATGTGATCTTCTATGGTCCATTGCGTTATGAAGGAACAAGCACATAGATGAGTATATGGACATTTTAGAGCTAGGCCATATGCATGCTTTCCTTTGAACTCTCTCTTACACCTTTAAAATGCATTATACTCTTTCCAAGATTATGTACCTACCTCCAACCCCTTTTATCCTTTTCGCATAATCATGCAAAGATGTGTTCATTCGTCTTTATTTCCTTGGCTATGCTCAACATGCATTATTCATGAATAGACCTTTCCCCTAAATTCTTATCTCTTGCACTTCCCTAGAGTTGTCAAAAAGGTAATCTCCTCTGATCATATATCTCTCAGAATTTAGAAATCCTACTCATCCATTTTTCTACATGGTGCCTGTACGTTAAACATTTCTTTCCAGATAGATTCACAACCACATTCAAGCGCCTTATTAGAGGTTGTGATATGAATCAATATAAACGTAGCGTGATCATGTTAAGAACTCTTATCTGTGTTTTTTAGTTCTTAAAAAAATGTATGTTTGATTCTTCAAAATATAGTACTCATTGTATTTTATATTTTGCACTCTTTAGATCTATTCTCGTAATAATGATTTTTAGCATCTTAATTTCCACCTTCATTCCATGTTGATAACTAGAAAAATATCTTATGTGCCCCTGTGTATGATAGCACACATGCAAATCATGGTTAAAAAGCGTCCAAAATACAAGCAAAGTTCATAGGTATAGTTAGTCCCAAATGCCGCTGTTGGGTAACTAATATACCTTCATGAGTTTTCTTCGTTGGCTTGATTATACCTATAGAGGAAGTGTCACGGCCATGGATAGTTGTGTTAAGACGACTGCCATGGTTCCGAGTTGTGATCTCATAAAAATGGGAAATATTGTTTTACTTTGCATTACCCTCCTCTTGACTAGTTGGTGTGTCTTGAAATATAGCTTTTAGAAGAGTGAGGTTGCTCTTATGTTTAGAGGATATGGTGTAGGGAGAGATATATAGGATCATTTTCACATAAAACTTTCTTAATCGTTTGCTTAAAAATCTTCTAGGAACAATGAAATTAGACGCCCCTAGTGAGTTAGAAATTCGAATCGCAACAGAGAGATGCGTAGATGTAAAACTCCTAAAGAGGATCTCCATAATGATGATCAAGGTAAACCTAGCTTTCCACCTTTTCTCTAGATCTACTTCACTTATAGAAGATATTTTCTAGTTATGAATGTTTGAAGAAAAAAGAAAATGACATGGATATCAAAGGTTGGAATTTACAAGATACTTCTGCTAACTATCTCTACAGTATCTATGACTTCTCCTATGCTTGTATCCTTTGCTATGAGTTGCTTAACTTTTTTCCTCGTTTCATTGGAAATAGGCTCTATATTGTTTTTTTTAATATAAAGGAAGTTCGGCAATAGCCTACTCTCCCGGACTTGAATTAAATAAAGAAAAGTACAAGAGAAGGGGACTAGTGCCCACGGGACCCCCCAAATCCCACAAAGCAGGGGAAGCTTTTGCAGAGCTTAGATGACATTACAAAGAAGGTTAATTACCCTCTCATCACCCTCATGTGGGGCCCACTTGGGTTTAAGCTTGTTATCGATCAAAAGGAGTACTTGATGATGCCTAAAGGGGGGGGATTTTTTACAGTTGACAATCCTTTTGCCAAGGAGGAACATCGATTTCTCAATTGACCACTCCTTGGGGGAGTCACCGAAGTTGAAAGCACATCTTTCCCACCAGATTTTCCATAGGACCTCCCCTCTGATGGCGTTCCAGAGAGTCGCGGAGCATCCGATCGCTTCTCCCAGCAGGGCTTGCTACCAACTGAGACGTTTTTGAAGTCTAATTCTCTTTCCAACCACCTGCCAGAGTCTGTTGGAGTTGGGGCAGGTAAAGAAGATGTGTGAAACATCTTCGATAGACCGGTGGCAGCGTTTGCACCAGGGAGGGATCCCACAAATTTTGCTAGCCTTAAGGTTGGTCCAGATTCCATGATGAAGGATTTGCCATAAGAGGACAGACTTTTTGTATTGTTGTACTAGTATGTATTGGCTTCTCTTATTGCAATGATACTGATGTCCCACATCTTCAAAATCCTTTTTGGGGTGAGCACACATAGTACTCTATATTCCATGCATGCCATAATCCTACCTCTACAAATATCATAGAGTTTCTTGAAGCAAGAACATTTAGAATGTGGCATTATTGATCAGTTGTAAACTTCTTGATTAGCCTCTTTGGTTTCCTTGAGAATATAACGTTTGATACCATTGAAAATATAGTCTATGGTAGTATGTTTATTCATAATGCTTCCTTCCTTTTTAATGCTACCCACTTGTTGTCTCTTGTGAATTTTTGCAAGCACAAAATATTTAACAATATAAGTTGCTCTAAAACATTTTATTCTACCTAGAATGACGTAATTAATTTTTATGATGGAAAGAAACTTCATGATAGGGAAGAGAATCACAACAAGCTGACTATTTGACTTTCTGTAAGAGATCTATTCATTTTAATTGAAGGTCCTTCAGCATAGCGACATGGTCAACAATACTATGTCGTCAAAGTCATAGGATCGTTTTTTCAATAGATGTTGGGGCTTTTGGTCTCATATAAATAGTAATTTCTTCCTTAATACCTTTTAAGCGAATCCCTCCTTTTGTGGTAATCTTACGGGCTCATGTCTAGGTCTTTCTCTCTATTTTGAGACCAATATATATGTGTATGAAAATTCGTGTCTACTTCGTTGTAGAGCTATGATTCCCAAAGGACTCAATTAAATTTCGTTAGGAAACAACATGTGTACAAGAAATGATTTCAATAATACTAAGGATATTTCGGTCAATTATGAATGTCTCTCTAAATCTAGACGAGATTTATGTATGAGAAAATAGTGGTATGATTGCTACAACATTCCTAAGAGTTTGTGTCTTCATGAAGTCAAGTCTTCTAGAGAACACTTGAAAATCACCCACAAAAGGATCTCTTCAACTATCACTTGGTACTCAACCTCCGACACCCATGGTAGATGGGATGACTATACATATCTATAATAATTTAGATAATGTTATTGATTATGTCACTTCTTTTAGAATTAACTTGTTGGTTTATATCTCTTTCAGAGTACCTCAATTACTTTATCACTAAGGTGACCTTAATAATGTGATGCTCTTTAAAGATATGTCACACCACAAATGTATTGCTATTTAGGGTTATGAAAGAAATGATTGGTATGATATAATAAAAAACCATTATTTGCTCAACATATTAAGAAATAATACGTTCATTTGCCCAATAATAAAGAAGGCAAGAAATTTTAGGCTTCTATACTCGATATATTGTATGTGTCAACTTCCATTTTGTAGGCTCATTGCAACTGTATGTGTGACACCATTAATTCCATCTTTTTTTTCTAACCATTGGCCTCTCATGTTTGAATTTCATAAGGAAGCTCTTATTCATGGGTCCTCGAGGTTTGGGTCAATAGAAAATGCCTTACAATTCGACTAGAAGGCCATGAACCTTGTTATTCTTAGTCCACACATGTCCCATGTGCCCCTAGCCCAATAGATCTTCACGCGTTCATCCCATCCACGCAAACCATGCATGTGTTGGGCCCCCCTTCTTTCCTCAAACACATTTTTCTATTATTATGAAACAATCAGTTAGTACAAACCGAATGCACTAAAAGAATTTAATGCATGGCTGGATTGATATTCGATTATCAAGACACGATATATGTAAAGAAATTTCACAAGTGATTCAGATATGGGTCAACACAAGAGAAAAATAACCCCGTGGTCTTGCTCCAAACTCTCAACCAACAAGCCAATCGAAAGTTGAACAAACAATCAAAGATGATGCAAAGAATCAAATAGGGATTCAACGAAACTAGGATTCCGCTTTTGAAAGCATGACGCATTGTATCTCACGTATGGGTGTCAAAAGGTTTTCTACATGCTTTAGTTCATCATACCCATTTTGCTTTCATAGAGAAACATAGGAAAACCTCTTTTGGTCAAATCAAGCAGAAATCAATGTAACATAACTTACATAAGCATTGTACTACTCATTTTCGCATTGTCTAGAAATGGATGCCTACGCTCTTCCAGAATTATTCTATAATATTAGTCTCTTCACCTCACTCACATGTACAAATACACACCCCTAATCCAATCTTTTTCTCTAGGGTTCACCTTAGTGGTAGTAAATTTTTTGAACCTTATTTTAAACCCATAAAAAAACCTCACTCAGTTAATCCATGTAGGGTTTATACTAATAACATTTATAATCAACCTACATGAGCTTCTCTTAGATCCCATGCACCATGATGAAATCATGTATTATTCCAAGTATGCATATAGGAGATAGGTACTCTATGAGCTCAATTCCAATGCATGAAAAAGTGCTAAGTAAGGGAATTCATGTCAATGTTGGAAACGGACTATGATCTTGCCATATTGGGATCTTATGTCTCCTATGGTATTAACATGTAATTTTCCTTGTATTAGTAGAGCATCATGGTAATAGCTAGGCCTGAACTCATGCGTGTAGATTATAGAGCTATAATAATAGAGGATTTACCCTTAATCCCTCCAATGGTACTCATTTAATTTCAAGGAAAAATCCTTATTGAAGGCCCCTAGTCAACAAAACATATTGTGTCCATCCTAAGTCGAATTGGTTCTAGGGTCTCATAGGCCTTCTTGTAGATGCCAAACACATATAGGAAATCAAATTGGAAATTGGCCACCGTTGGGATCGATTTCAAATCTTCTTACAAAAATTCAAAGTTTTGTAGAACTAAGATGAATTGTAGCCTATTTGGGAGAAGGGCGAGCTTGAAAATTAATTCATGGAAAAACAAAAAAAAAGCCTATTTTCTATCGTAGAGATTTTTTGATTTAGATAAGCAAGAATCAACAAAGACATACTAGGCACTTATCTCTTACCATAACTCCTACAGAATATGTCGCTAAAGAAATTTTGCCTCATGCATACGTTGGTGAGAAAGGCATTAAAGATATTCAATACTCATAAACCTTCTAAGAAAGAGACACTCGAACCTTAAAAGATGGAGAATAGTAAAGCCTTGAAGCTCACCCAAATGTACGTAATTAGTAGACTTTGTATACAACATTGAATATGTGTGTGCACCATTTTGCATTCCTAGGAGAGGATTGATTTACCCAACCACATAATCACACTTGATCCAATCTATACCATAATGGCTCATAGTTCAACTATATGCATCCAATTGACCTCCCATAATGGCTCATAGTTCAACTATATGCATCCAATTCTAAGAGGTCAAGGAAACAAGCGCTAAATACATGTTATGCAATTACACAAATCGTGTATATGTCTCTTGTGTATGACATACCTATGCAAGGCGCATAAGATTTTTTTATTTTTTGGATGCTCAATGTGTCTCATAGAAACACGAAAAACCTAGCTACCTAGAATTATATAGAGATAGAGAAGAAGAACAAGAATATGGTGAACAAGAACAATACGAAGAGAATAAAGAAGAAGAATAACTTGGTCGCCTAGCCTATATTGAAGCACGGAAAAGATTATATTCCGAAATGGAAAAGGTAGAGTCGTGAAATCAATTCAATGTAGAATGGATTTAGATGTTCGATACTCTGAGGACACACCCCACCATCCATCCCTCCTTTGCCACTATGACCTCATCTCATTTTTCCAGTGAAAGCATGTGACATGAATTCAAATAAAGTTTGGAACCCCACCCTAATGTGTCACCCCATTAACCACTATGGCGTCTTCAAAGATTCTTACCCAACCAATTCCGACCGTCTCATCTCTTGTAGTTATGTAACATCCAATAATCCAACATTCATTTCTAGTTTTCCCCTCATAGCTGATATCCTCTTATGCAACCCATTAAGATCCATCTTTTATGCACTATGGGAGTGTGCATAATCCATTCATCCGATCCTCCCCTTCAAGCCCCACATCGTGGCACCACACTTCATGCACTACTTCCACAATTCACTATTTCCACTAACGGACATCTCACTACCCTTTAGAATTCCCCCACACTCTCCACATCCTACTCCACCTCCCCTATCCCCCATTTTCTCTCCACCACCACCACTCACCACGAAATAGTTATACATGTTAAATCCCTCAATGAATTTTATTCCATAAGTTATTTACATACTTTTATTTATAATAAGAAAATTATCCTACATTTTATTGTAAACTAGCCAACCAATTTTCCCCTAAAAGTTGGTTCGAATTTTAGCTACATAATATGGAACTATTCTCTATGTATTATCACGTGAGAAGAAGCATTAAGTCAAACAACCATTTTTGGGAATGGGATGCACTTATAATAGCTAGGAGTGAACACATGGGCATCATCAAAATCAAAAGGCAAAACCTAAACCCTGTATGATATTTGTATGGATTCCTAGTTTCTACGGATTAAACTTGATCTCGTACTTTCTCAAGGGGACAAAGTACATTTAATAGAGCCATTACTAGCATGCTGAAGTAGCCTTTGTCTTAGGCTAGGTTGCGATCTCCTCTCTCTCTTTTGCATAAAGAGAGAGAGAGAGAAAAAAAAAATTCACTTTCCCGTCATCGAATCCATCCATCTATGATAATAAAAATATAATTTAAAAAAATCTTATTTTCAGCTATTCTTTATTCAAAATGGTCGATACTTTTATGCATATGTCAAAATTTCCTTTTTTAGGTCATTGTTGGAAAAGAAAACGTTTTAAAATCCCTTCAAAATTTAGGTGCCACATTGTAAAGCTTGTAAGTTTGGTTGTCCCAACATATGCCTTAAGGAAAAAACCCCTATTTTCACTCTTACACACTGCCAAAAGTCATTTTGACATCTCCACATACCAAAGCACACTACTTTCCCGCAATGCAAGTACTATACAAGCCATTCCAAACATCTTTGTGATTCTCTCTAGTATGAGTGATAGAATTCATGAACATTATGCTGCTCACATGTATTACAGACATGACACAAGCACATGCACATGCTCCTTATTCAACAAGTGTACATTTTTGTGTTACAATGGAATCTGCACCAACATATAGAGATACCAATGAAAAAATATTCTCAAAACGAAGGACATGTAGGTAGATAGAAGATAATTGATGTTCGGGTCAAAGGTACATACCAAAAGTGTATTTTTAGATCTCAGTTTTGATTGTATTAGGTGAGAAAAAGCCTTTTTAAATGTTTTCTATATAATAGATCCAGAAAATAAATATCTATGAAATGCGATTCAAACTATAGAAAAGGTAAAAAATCTAATAATAAAGGAAACTATGCATTAAGAAATTTCTTCAAGATGTGACCCTTGAAATTTGCAATGTGAACCATGATGAACTGGTGCAACAGGAATGTACCTTGGTGGATTCCCTCTACGAAAGATTCATGATAATGCCCTCGCAATGGGAAATTGAACTTTGGATGATGTGCATGATACTCTCTAAGAACCTACAAACTGTATTGAAACTACACATTACAAAGACCTTAAACACATATTTTCTAGCTTTTGCAAATGTAGCAATTTGGCCTTTCACATGCACACTAATAGTAATAATCTTCCACTAAATACTAACATGACCAAAGTGAACTATTAAAGAAAACTAAATAATGATAGAGGATATGTGAGTGTAAGTATACAAACTAAATCTCTGTAGAGGTATTTTTGCAAGATCATTAATCACATAACACCCATCAAGTGACAATAGTTTTCACATGCGTACTCCATAGCGTTCTTGTAGCAAAACTTGCACGCTTCTGCCTTGTGTAAAGACTCTTCACGTTTAATGCCTGTTCGAGTCTTGCCCATTTTACAGGACAATGTCGATCTGCCGAGTCCCGACTATACTGTCGGCAGCTGTAGTGCGGGGCCGTATGGGAGTGACAAACATTTGAGCTGCCAGCGGGAGTCGGGAGTCGGGACCATGCGCGACGTGACATATCATGAGATGTTTCTCATCTCATTTAATGCACAAGTGCTAACTAGCTCCATATGGGAATTTGCCCCTCTCCTCTCTGCTTCGCCAAGTTCCAACTTCCAACTCCCGCATCCATCCTCCATTTCAGGATCTCATTTTCTTCGTAGCCATGATAAGTTCCAACAAAACATCAAGCAGACATGACAAGTTCTATGTTCATAGAGCGAAGCCTCCTCATTTCATCCAGGTGAACGGCTTGCTCACCTCTCTCGACTTCAATGCATTACAGTTTGTACAGTCTCCCTTGCAGGGGACCAACTTCCACTGTAAAAAACAAGTTTTTATTAAGCGGAGAAAACTGTTCGTTAACAGATTTGAGTCTTGGATCTCTGGCGCCCGGCTAAGTGTTCGAGACCCCACTATATCAATGGTAATCCTAGAGAAGGTGTCGGATTTAATATTCATAGCATATAAGGGAAAAGGATAACTGCTACTACGGAAAGTTCTGCATGAAGTTGTTTGTATATGATAAAAATTGCCCTGTGATCCATACAATATATTTGTCACGTTATGTCAAAAAAGTGGAGAAATGTCCCCCTCTTCCGTACATGAGTGATGAGGATCTCTCTGCCCTTGAGGTATACTATATTTTCGTCTTATTAAACTTTTGTCTGCCCTTGAAACATGAACAGTGATATTCCTGGTATCCTATGAGGTATGATTGGTGGTACACTCTATATATAGTCATCGGTTCTTTTAGCACTCCTAAGAATGAAACACCGAGATCATAGCAGCACTCCTAACATTGGTGTTGGGAAGTTTTGCATGATAGGCCTTACGAATCACGTGTCAAGATGCATAAGATTGTTTCTGCTCACTTTGAAGCACATGATTGCAGATGATTCATGTTGATAATGCCAATATTTGGCCATGTTCGTGTGCATTCAATTAAGATACACTAAGTGTATTAAGGGAAGCTCGTATAATGAATGTGATGTTCATCTTATGACTCCATAACTCTGCTGATCTCATTAAAAGGTGCCAGTGAACCATCATTTTTCGCATTCATACTCTCTGAAATATATTATCGATCATAAGTACTTTCGTGGGATTTCATCTCATTTTTCGTTTCATCACGATCTCACTTTCCTTGCTTCAGTTTAGTTATATTTCTTTATCCAAACGTGTGCACACACACTATACACTTACATTTACAAGATGCATTCAACACATGCATATGCTTGCACATGTAGATATATCCCTACACTTTAACAATCATACATAACCAGACACACAAATCTACACATACATGCTTCAAGTTCGCATCTACACTCTCACTATCATACATAACACAAATTTATGTAGATATATCCCTAATCTCTAACAATCATAAATTATCACGCACACAAATCTACGCATACATTCATCAATTACGCATCTGCTGCAAGATGATACACATGTTGCACATATTCATGCACACATACATATCATACCTTCATATCTTTCTCTTATTATGAAAATAAATGCATGCAATGTTTGTTTCATGACCTCAATATTAGTTTTTTCTCCCTTTTCAATGTACAAAACCATTATGTTCCTTAATGTGTGCCAATGATAATTGTCATTTTAACTTTGTCTCCATCACATTTGTTCATACTCATATACTTGTTTTCCATTTGTGTTCTAAAATCATACAATACACTCACTTGCAATATGCATGGATTTATACAATTATATTCGAAGACAAGATATTAACATGATCAAGCTCGCTTACGTGCATTGTTACGCATGAACGTACTCAAGTGTTATAGTCATCTACTTGTTGATAGGAAATAACATACGTATTCTTGCATACTGTTAGAAAAATGATTTCCAAATACCAAAGTGAATTCAGTAAGACATGCATACAGGAAAAACACTATTCATAATTATATCAGTTGTTCTATGACTTATTGTTCATCATTTTGAGATCATCAAGTGGATCATACTATGTTTTTAATTCTAACCCATCAAGGATTATTATTAGCATGCAAGCTGAAACTTTTAGTATCCTTCAAAAAGGAAATTCCTTGTGCCACGTCTATGCTAGAAAAGGGGAATTTGAAATAGATGAATCTCCTTATTGAGATCACGAATTTTCCCTTGCATCAGACGATTGATATTGTAGCTTAAAAGTATAAAAGCAAGATGTCGATAAAATAGTTGTCATCGCTATTGATTAACATGTTTCCAATACTTCATTATCAATAGGCAAACAAGAAGATTACACGTACATGCATGCGAACATAGGAACATCCACATGCGCACATAGAATCACATAGATATGCAAAAATGGACTCACACCTATGCACAAACAATAACTAACAACTATGCATATACTCTAATAGAGATTCTTGAATGTACACACAAATCTCTATCTCTATCTCTCATGTACTCACATCTTTTCTCAAAATTTCTCAATATCTCCTTTAAGTGCTTAATGCTAGAACAATAGGATGTACCAGCTAGAAGCACCTGTGTAATAGTGATTGCAACCACAAGGAGGTTATACTTGATTCCCATGCATTTTCGAGGTTATGCTTGATTCCCATGCATTTTCTTACCTCACTACTGAGATATAATCACGTCACTTAACCAATAAATCACAATTTTCATGCAATTACTGCGTATGCATCTTATTGGATACATGTCATTATTTTCCCACAATTTGATTGTTAACTTATTTTGAAGTGCTATGTTTTTTTAATCTAATTTCTGTAGGACTCTTGTGTAGTGGAAAAAAGGTGCAAGAACAAGAAGCTTAATAAACATGAGCTTGATGTGCAATCAAAAACGTATAATCTTGAGGCACTTAAATTCCATTTATTAGAGAAGCACTATACCCTTCTGAGTTTTATGATAGGTCTCATCACATGTCAAATTTGAGAAACACTTTTCCTTGAGTGATTCTACATTATTGGTATGATGTTATCTTCTATGGCCCATTACGGTACGAAGGAACAAGCACATGGATGAGTACATGGACATTCTAGAGCCACGCCCTATCCGTGCTCTCCTTTGAGGTCTCTCTTACGCTTCTACAATGGATGATGCCTTTTCCAAGATTATGTACCTATTTCCAACCCCTTTTATCCTTTTCCCATAGACATGCAAATATGTGTTTATTCCTCTTTATTTCCTTGGCTATGTTCAACGTCCATTATTCATCAATAGAACTTCCCCCTAAACTATTCTCTCTTGCACTTCCCTAGAGTTTTTAAAAAGGATATAATCCCCTCTGATCAAATATCTCTAACAATTTGGAGCTCCAACTTATCCATTTTTCTACATGGTGCCCATATATAAAACATTCCTTTCCAAATAGATTCACAACCATCTTCAAGCGGCCTATAAGAGTCCGTGATATAAATAAATATAAAGTTAGAGTGATTATGTTGAGAGCTCGTATCTTTTTTTTTTACTTCTTGAAGATCTGTATGTTTGATTCTCCAAAATATAGTACTAACTGTATTTTATATTTCGCATTCTTTAGATATATTCTTGAACTTATTTTCCACCTTCAATCCATGGTGATCACCTTGAGAAATATTTGATGTGCTCGTTTGTATAATAACACACAATGAATAGTCTAAACTTTCTCACTCTTAATATTAAAGGGCTCTCGGACCCTACTAGAGGTAGTTGTGTTAACAAGTGGTTTTTTTGACAAATCATTTTTGCCCAATTTTGTTTGTATTCACGAATTAAAAATCTCTAGTTATAAGCTTCAACTGCATCTGAATAGCTTGTCGAGTAAGATTTTCCAACAATTTTGGGGCTGAAAGTTTGAGGCTGATCCTTCCCTCTGTATATTTGACCACACTCCCATTTGTTGTCATCTCAAACATAACTTCCCTTTCGTGAGGTATGGATGGCTGCATTTAGACTCAACTCTCCTAAAAATCCCCTATGTAGTTGACAAGACCAAGGAGATAATAAGACATTGCTTTAGGATTTTTCCTAACCCTAGTGTGGCTTGGGCTAGAGCCGTGAATGAAGTTCAGGCTCTGTTTACCCATTACAAGCTCTTTAAGAAAAAGGCCAGATCCAATAGGAGACTTGATGTAGATAGAGAGAGAGAGAGATAGAGAGAGAGAGAGATCTTGTATTCCTCTCAAATTCCTAATAAAATGGATTTGATTTTATCCCTTCAAGAGAGACTAAGATATGAAGAGTATTTGGAAGCTAGGAGCATTCTTTCATCGGACAAGAGATTTTTGGGTCGAGAATCTTGATAGACCTAATAAAAGTATGCTCTCTATGTTGCAAAAGAAGAAAAATAAGAACTTTGTGCATATATTGATGAAAAAGTCTGGTGGAAATGCTATCAGTGTTGAAGAGATATTACAGGAGGCTTTGTGCTTCTTTACTAATGTTTTCTCTAGTACTCCCAAGTGGGGGGAGGATATACACGGAGCGAGAGACCATATTGCTCTTAAAAGGGAAAAACCTATTCCTCCCGGCCTAGCTGCCATTCTGGACCTACCCCTCACTGTCGATGGGATTAAAGAAACCATAGGTAGATTGAAATCATGCAAGAGTTTGGGCCTAGATGGTCTTCCTAATGATTTTTTCATTGTTATGAAAGATTTCCTAACTCCATTTATTCTTTTGATTTGGAAAGACTCTATTAGAAGAGGTACTCTCCCTTTTGAAGTTAACATTGGAGTGATAAAATTGATTCATAAAAAAGGCACTAAGGAGGATTTGAACAACTAAAGACTTATACACTTGCTTGACTAGTATCTACACGATCTTTGCTTCTTCCCTAGCTAGGGGGTTGATCCCTCTCATGAAAGAAATCATTCTTCCTTAGCAAAAAGGTTTCATCAAAGGGAGGTTGATTCTTCATTTTATTATCTCCCTTTGGGAAGTTATAGACTATGCCAATGAATCCAATCAGCCCTACTATTTTTTTTAAGATTGATTTTGATAAAGCCTATGATATTCTTGAATGGGACTTCATCCTTCATTCCCTTCATGACATAGAAGCGGGAAAAAAGTTCATCAAGGCAGTAATCACTCTATTTGGGAATGCTCACTCTAGGATCTCCATCAATGGCAACTTAACCCCCCCACTTTAGGCTTAGAAGATCCATTAGGAAGGGCTGCCCCCTTGCCCCTCTCTTCTTTGCCATAGCTAGTGATGCTTTGGGTTGGCTGCTAAAAGATGCCATAGATGAAAAAAAAGTGGAAGGCATTAACTTGCCTAATAGTAACAAACAACTATGCCTATAAGCTTTTGCTGATGACACCAACATCCTTATCAAAGCTAATGAGGAGTATGCTGAACACATTCTTAAATGCCTTAACATTTTTCGTTTAGCTAGTGGATCCCTCATAAACCACAAGAAAAATGCTTTAAAACCTTCTGAAAACAATTGCATTAAGAACATTAGGTGTGATATTATAAAAGATGGTGAAGTTTTTAGACTCCTTGGCATTCCAATGGGGTTCCAAGTTAGCTTAGGACAAAGCTGGGAGTGGGTTATGTAGAAATTGAGAAAAAAAGTGGCCTGGAAAGTTTGTTGTCTACCTAAGTCTCAAGGGGGGATTGGTTTATTTCGTACACTAAAAATGGCTAATAATCTTGTTGCTAAATGGATTTGTAGGTTGTGGACTCTGACGACTTCTGGGCTATCTTAATTAAAAGAAACATTCATAAGTTTGCTTTATTGGATTACAAAGCGTGGCAAAATCTTTTCCTATGGGATATTCTCATTTCCCCCCAGGTTTAGTGTTTTATTGGATCTAGTTTATGTTGGCAAAATGTGGCAAGCATCATTGGAAGTGAAAAAGCTATGTTCTCCTAATATAAAATTCTGTATTTTTACTTTTTCTTATAGGAAAGCATTTGGATAGGGTGGCTTTCACTATGGAACAATGTTCACATGGGATAAGGGAACACAAATGTTTTAATTGGGGATTCAAAACCTGGAGGGATTTCATTGATACTAATGGGTTAATCCTAGACTTTACTATTATGGGCTCTAACTATTCTCCTGGTTGTAAACAGGTCCTAATGAAACAGAAACAGATGTTGAATGACCGTGTTGCTCTCTCTCCAATCAGAAGGCCTATCAAAATCTCTGAAGTTGTCCAAGACCTTTGTAAAATCTACAAGAGAAGAAGAGGGAGCATCAACATGCTTCTCCCTAAACTGAACAACAAATGGTAAGTGTGTTGGAAGCCTGATGAATGGAAACATAGATTTCTCTACATTTGGAATTTGCTCAACAACATCACGCATGCTATTTCTAACTATGTCTACACTATCTCTCACTTCTCCTATCTTTGTATTCTACGCTATGAGTTGCTTAACGTTTCTCTTGGTTTCATTGGAAATAGTCTCTATATTCTTGCACTAGATTGTATTGGCTTTGCTTGTTTCAATGATACTGATGTCCTACATCTTCAAGATTCTTTTAGGGTGCACATAGATAAAAACTTATATTCCATGCATATTCTAATCCTACCTATGATAATTCTGATTGAGTCTACTGAGGCAAGAAAATTTTCAATATGGTATTGTTGATCGATTGTAATCTTTTTGTTAAGCCTATTGGGTTCCTTCAGCCATGTCTTAAAGAATGAAAGGTTTGATTCCATTGAAAATATAGTCTATGCTAGTATGTGCTTACTTTCTTTGTAATGCTACCCACCTACTATCTCTTGTGATTTTTTAACAAGCACAACATATTTAATAATTTTATTTGTTATCAAATTTTTTATTTAAATTTTTCTGATGGAAAGAAACTTTATGATAGGAAGAGAAACAAAACAAGCTTACTATTTGGCTTCCTAGTAAGAGAAGCAAAGGATCTATCCAAAAGAACCCCTCCTTCTTGCGTATGAGATCTATTCATTTTAGAAAGATCCTTTCACATAGCATAATCGTCAACAATAATAGCTTATCCCTCCTTTCGTGGTAATCTTAATGACTCATGTCTAGATATTTCTCTCTATATTGTGACCAATATATATAGGCATGCCAATTCGCTTCTACTTTACTATAGAGCTATGATTCCCAAAGTTCTCAATAAAAATTTCTTAGAAAGAAACATATGTACAAGAAATGATTTGACTAGCATTAAAGGTATTTATCTCAATCATGAATGTCCCTCTAAACCTACACGATATACAATTAAGAAAAAATAGTTACATGATCCCTCCATCATTCCTAAGAGTTTGTGTCTTTATGATGTCAAGATGTCTAGAAAACACTTGAACATCACCCGCAAAAGGATCTCTTCAACTCTCACTTAGTACTCTACCTCCAACACCCATGTTAGATGGGGTATGGCTGTAGATATCTGTAATAATCTAGATAATCTTATTAATTATGTCAAATGTTTTAGAAGTTACTTGTGCATTATATCTCTTTCAAAATACCTCTCAATTGCTTTATCATTATTTTTTATGTAGAAAACCCTTTACTTGATAGTGCTTATTTTCAAAAAGATATTATTGATATCAAAAGTGCCTCCATTCTTACAGGTGACCTTGATAATGTGTTGAGCCTTAAAGATAGGTCACACCACAAATCTATTGCTACTTATGGTTATTTAAAAAATTTATTTGTCTGACATAATCAACAAACATCATTTTCTAACCATACTAAAAAATAATTGGTTCATTTGGCCCAAGAATAGGCTTCTAGACATGATTAATTCTATGTGTCAACTTCCACTTTGTAGGGTCATTGGAAACGTATGTGTGACACCATTAATTAAATCCTTGTTTCTAGCCATTGGCTCTCATGTTTGAGTTTAATGGAAGCTCCTATTCATGGGTCCTAGAGATTTTGGTCAAAAGACAATGCCTTACAATTGGATTAGAAGACCACAAATCTTGTTATTCTTTGTCCAAGCATGTCCCATGGGCCCCTAGCCCAATAGAGCTTCATGACTCAATCCCATCTAGGCAAACCATGCATGTGTTGGAGCGCCCTTCATTTCTAAAACAACATTGTTTTGTTATTAAGGAACAATCAATCGCTACAAACCGAATGCAATAAAAGTATATAATGCATGGTTGGAATGAAAGACAATTATCAAGCCACCATAGATGGAAAGGAACTTCCAAAGTGAAGCAGATATGGATCAAGAAAGGAAAAATATCACTCCCTAGACTTGTTCCGAGTTCTAAACCAACAAGTTGATTGAGAGTTCCACAAACAACCAAAGATAATGCCACGAATCAACTAATGATTCAAAAAATTTTGGTTTCCAAGTAGGTCTTCAAAAAACAAGCCATTGTATCCCACATATGGGTATCAAAATGTTTTTTATAGGATATAGTCCATGATACCCATTTTGCTTTCATAGAGAAACATAAGCAAAACTCTTATGGTTAAATTGGGCAGAAATCTATGTCACCTAACTTATATAAGCCTTGTGCTACTCATTCTCGCACTATCTCAAAATGGATAACTAAGCTCCTCCAGAATCAGTCTATAACATTAGTCTCTTTACCTCACTCACATGTACAAATACAAACCCCTTATCCAATCTTTTTCTCTATGGTTCACGTTACTGGTAGTAAAAACTTGAAATGCATTTGTAAACCCATAAAAAAACCTCACTCTCATAATCCATGTAAGGCTCATACCAATAACATTTAAATCAACCTAGTTGAGCTTCCATTATACTGTATGCACCATGATGAGACCATCTATTATTCCAAGTATGCATATAGGAGATAGGTACTTTTTGAGCTAAATTGTAGAGTACATGAACAACCGCTAAGTAAGGGAATTCATTTTAATGTTAGAAACGGACTATGGTATTTCCATATTGGGATCTTATGTCTCCTACCATATTAACATGTAATTTCCTTGTCTTAGTAGAAAAAAGTAAGCATCATAGAACGAGCACCATGGCGATAGTTACGCCTAATTTCATGCATGTTGACAATAGAACTATACTAACAGAGCAGTACCTCTTACTCCCCTTCACTCAAATTCAATGAATTTCAAGGTGAAATCCCCATTGAATACACCTAATCAACTATAGTTATTGTGTTCATCATAAATCAAATTTATTCTAGGGTCTCCTAGGCCCTCTTGTAGATGCCAAACACAATGGAAATCCAAATTGGAATTTTACCACAATTGAGTTTTATTTTAATTCTTCTTACAAAAATTCAAAATGTTACATAACAAAGATGAATTGTACCCTATTTGGGAAAAGGGAAAGCTCAAAAATTACTTCATGGCACCACTATAAAAGCCTAATATTTAACAGAGGTATTTTATTATTCACACAAACAGGAATCAACAAAGAAGTACTAGGAATTGATGGAGATTTGTTGTATTGGCATTAGAAGGTTTTTTTGACCATGACCGAAGTATACTCTGACGAAATCTTCCCTATGGATTGATTGTATTGCACAAAGTAATTGCGATGTGTTTATTTATAATGATTGCTTTATGAAACATTTAATGCCATTTGTGATAGTTCATAACATTTGGATATATTAGGTATAACTTTGCATGTCACTTGAAGGAAGAAAAACTCATTTAATTAATCTTGAAGAGGATGGCTGAATCTTTTGAAATGGACTGATAACTTAGATCAAACTAGACAAGAGATCGAACTAGATGATAAAGAAAGAAATGAGTTAGTGTGGAACTGTGATTAAGATTTGATTTACTTTGATTTGATTGATTAAATGACCAAGTTTTAAGATTTATAAGTAGTTGCAAGAATTTTTAGTTATAGGACAAGTTTGGATTTGAAACTGATTATTTTTCTGAATATAACAATCTTCATTGAGTCTCCATTTTTACGCGAGCTTGCTATAGACACCCCGGGTGCGCCGTTAGTGAGAGCGTTGACTTGATCCACCAGCCATCATGAATCGCTCCCACAATGTGACCTAAGTCGATGCATTTTATCGAAGTATATTTCATTGTTTTTTCTTGAATCCTTTCGCTTTTGCACTGCTTGTTTTCAATTTTCATTTCCTTTTTCAAGTTTTTTGATTCTTAATGCTAGTACTCCTTATCTCAGCACATCATCATTCCATGAGGGCATCATCCATGTTAATATCTCCCTTTGGATAGTGAAAACTGAGTTTTTACAATAGATGAGTTCTTTAAGAATAAATCCTATAAACCAATTGTACCTCATCCTATCTACCCAAAATGCAAATGGAAGCTATTTAGGCCACTAATTTAATGTCCCCATTGCAAGCCTTCAAGATCACCTTCAAAATTGAGGGACGATGTCTCTCAATCTTTCCATTAGCCTCTAGGTTATAAAAAAAGATTAAGAAAAAGCAAATTCCATATTGTCCATCAAAGAATTCCTTTGCCTCTTTTGCATCCAGATCAGAGCAAGAAAACCAAGAACAGAGCAAGCTATCATCTAGACTTGGTGCATGCTGATTGTGGAATAAAAGATTCCTACAAAAGCCTTGGGTAGATCTTTTTACTTCATGTTAGTTGTTGATGACTATAGAAGGAAGATGTGGGTGTACTTCCTTCATGATAAGGCTCAGGATAATGGTAAGTTTAAACAATGGCTTCAGCTTGTTGAAATTTAAACACAAAAGAAGAGGAAGAAATTCAAGATAGATGGTGGTGGTGAGTTCACATCAACAAAGTTTGAAGATTTTTGCATGAGTAAAGGAATTAAGCATCAACGCTCAGTGTCACATAGCCCTCAATAGAACGGCATTGTAGAACATCAAAATTAAAGCATCGTGGAGAACCTGGCCCAAGAGCTATTCTACATAAGAGAAGGAAGCATCATGTTTGGTTAATGAGTGTAAAATTCATGAACCTATCATCTCCCAAGCGAAAAATCCCAATGCCATGTTCGGTGAGGCAAATCTATGATTCTACAAAACCCATCCCACAACCACTAGAAGAGGTTGGAGATGGACCAAGGCAATCATAGAGAATAGAGGAAGAGAGAGGATAAGTGCCCATATTGTAAATATAGTCCTGATGGCAGAGTTCATTCAAGAACAAGCAAAGGAACCAACCAATGTGGAAGAGGCACTCAATGATCCAAATTGGAGGAATCGTGATTGATATATTTAGGCAGTGATGTGTGTGAACACTCTAGAGTCGTCGGGGCACTTTTTTCCTCTTTAGGAGGTTTTCTCCCCCTACTTGTATATAGGCCTCTTGCCCTAATGGGCTACTTATCTATGTACATTCTAGTGGTAATACATTCAGTATTGTGTGTTGTGCTCCAACCTTCTTCTTCTTCTTCCTTGTGCTATTTGCGTGCTTCCACAAACATCCAACTCCAACAATTGGTATTAGAGCAGGTTGCTGCTTCATCTAGGGCATTTCTACACCTCTCTAGTTGTAGTCTCAGAATCGCATGAAATTCGATAAGCATACTTAGGGTGTTTCTGAGCTGGTTTCGACCTTCAAATGTACTATTGCAGTGCTTGTGTAGGCTATTTCATCTTTTTGTGCCAAAGGTATATAACAATTTTGATTCGCTAATATAAGCGTTTTGAAGATTGCTACAGGTTTAGCAAACTCTGTATAGGCAGTTTTGTTCAACTTTTTGAGATACAATCAATTTTTTGCATCAAGGTATGTTAGTCACCGGCCATGGCTGAAAGCAGTGATGTATTTTGTATGGTGGCTGTTGAGGATAAGTTGGATGGTACCAACTACCCATTGCGGGCTTATATGATGCATCATGTATTAGTCACAAAAGGACTATGGAAGATTGTGGAGGGTGTTGAAAGATGTCCTGTTATGTTTCCGAATATAGGTACTGCAAATACAGGTACTGAGTTGATGGAGATGGTGTCGAAGATAATGATATTCTACAGATTCTTATTCGTGTTGTTGCTTGTGTTGCACTTAATCCATAGCAAACTCATTGGGATGGTAGAGATGCTCAAGCACATGCATTGATAGCTTTGTCCATCAAATGTGCTATTATTCCTCACATTCACTCTTGCAAGATAGCTAAGGATGCTTGGGATACACTTACCATATTGTACCAGGCTAGGAATGTGGCTCGTGTTGCTTACCTCTGAAAACAATTGGCGCGTGAGCACATGAATGAAGGTGATTCTATGGAGAGTTTGCTCACAAAGATCAAGGATTTGAAAGAGCAATTTATTTTAGCTGATGAAGTTATACCAGATAGCTCACTTGTGTAGACCATTCTGAACGGTCTTCTTGATTCACATGAGAGTTTTGCTTCTACTCTTTGTTTGATGATGAAAGGCAATCCAAATGCCTTATCATTTGAGAAGTTAGTCTCTGTTCTGTTGCAAGAAGACCAATCTAGGCAAAACAGGTCTATTATGCATGTTGCAGATCAAGATTTCTTGGCTAGTCAGAAGGGCAAAGGTAAATGGAGCTCTTCTAGTAGTAAGTAGAAATTTGCAAATGTTGCACATTCAAAGAAACAAGACAAAGATGAGAATAAATCAGAAAAGCAGAAATTGTTTTGCAAATATTTTAAAGCAAATGATCATGTCATCAAGATCTGTCCAAAACTGGCTGCTAAAGAGGTAAAGAAGAAAGAGGGGGGAATGGTTGTTGTAGAGGCCTCTACACCGAAAATAGAGTCTGCTAATCTTGTGCAGGAAGAAGAATGGGCGTTTACTACTGTTTGTGGTTTTGACCCATCTTCTCATGAGTAGTGCATGTGCGCAGTAGACTCAGATGTTTGGTACTTTGATAGTGGGGCGACCAAACATATTACCTCGAGCCTGCCCCTACAAGGAATATTGTTTGGTAAGATCATTTTGACTACTGCTGATGGTAGTTCTTTCACTTTGTTAGATGCTTTGTTTGTGCCGGGGATCAAGAAAATTTGTTATCACTTTTTGCATTAGCCAAGATTGTCTTGGTTGTTAAATTTCTTGATGACAGATGTACAATTCATGATCTGTCAAATGGCGACATCATTATTGCTTCTAGCATTTTATGTTGTGGACTGTATAATCTCATAGACCATGAAAGACTTCTAGTTCAGTTCAGGCTACTCAGAAATTGTAGCTTGTACATAGTGATGGCTGTGGTCCTATGCAGACACCTTCTTTTGGGAACTATCTATACTTCGTGACTTTCATCGATCATTTTTCTAGGCATGCATGGGTATATCCATTGAAGGGAAAGTCCGAACTGTTTATGTGCTTCAAACAATTTCTACTTTTGGCTGAAAATGTGTCAACATTTAAAATGGGCACCCTCCATTTTGGTCGAGGGTGGAATATATGTCTTCTGACTTTAGTGCATTTCTGGCTGAACATGGGATAAAAAAATCAATGTACAGTGCCTTATACACTTCAACAGAATGGATTTTGTGAACAAAAGAATAGGTCACTCATGGAGATGGCGAGGTGTATGGTCAAGAGTCAAGCTTTACCACATAGTTTCTGGCTTGAGGTTGTCATGTGTGCAGCATATGTACTTAACAGGTGTCCCACTAAAGCGCTACAGTCTATCACTCCATATGAGGCTTGGCATGGTCGCAAGCCATCTGTTGCTCATCTTCATTTTTTTGGTTGTCTGGCATATGCATTAGTGCCTGAACATTATGGCAAAAAATTGGATGATAAAGCTATAAGATGTATTTTTGTTGGGTAGAGTTTTGAAAATAAAGGCTATCATCTATATCATCCACAGACTAACTGCATTCTGGTTAGCTGTGATGTTGTTTTTGTGAAAGATGTTATTCAGCCATTGCATTTATGTACTAAGGAGACATCTGTTAGCTCCAAAGACATGTATGATACTTTGTTGCCTCTTTTTACAGGTGGATAGTCTAGTGCTGGTCCTAATGAGGAAACTTCTCAACCTTTGTAGGTTTTACGTGATCATGCAGATCATCCATTTTTGATGCAGATTTACATGATGCACTTGTTGATGAGAGAGCTCATATTGAGTAGGCAAAAACTATGCCAAAATATTTGGTGCAGACCTTGCATGACAACAAATTAGATGAACCTTTGTCATATCATACTCAATCAGGCTCTCATACTGCCTCTTTTGCATTAGATTTCTATGTTATGGCTATGTCTAGTCTATGTGATGTGAATGAGCCTATTTCATTTGGAGAAGCACAAAATTCAGAAAATTGGATGGCTGCTATACAATCTGAATATGATGCTATAATAAAGAATGGTACCTGGTCTTTATGTGACTTGCCTCTTGGCAAGAAGGCCATTTACACAAAGTGGGTATACAAGCTAAAGCGTAAACCTGATGGAACAGTTGACAGGTATAAGCCTAGGCTTGTTGCAAAGGGTTATGCATAGGAAAGAGGCATTGATTTTGATGAAACCTTCGCTCCTACTTGCTGACGGACTACTATTCATAGCATTTGTGCACTTGTAGCTCATCATGGTTGGAATGTACATCAGCTGGACATTAAAACAACACTTCTCAATGGTGACTTGCATGAAGAACTGTATGTTTTTTAGCCCCGTGGCTTTTGTGCAGAAAGGGCATGAAAACTAGGTGTGCAAGTTAAAGAAGGCAATATATGGTTTAAAGCAAGCACCACGTGCTTGGTATGGAAAGATACATGCCTATGTGACTTCACATGGTTTTGAGAACAGTCCTACTGAAAGCGCCCTATATGTTAAGCGTGCTAATGATGTGATGCTGATCATTGTGGTATATGTTGATAACATGCTGCTCCTTGGTCCTCATGGCATGCATATTGCTGATTTTAAGGCTGATTTGCATGCCTCATTTGTCTGATTTAGGGCTTTTACATCACTAGTTGGGCATTCAGTTTCTGCAAGTTGATGGTGGAATGGCTTTGTGTCAAAAAAAATATATTGACACATTATTGCAGTGTTTTGGCCTTCAGACTATAAGCCTATTGCCACTCCTATGGAGACAGGTTTACGATTGAGTATTCATGATATTGGAGATGCATTTGATGTTGTTCTCTATCAGTAGGTTGTTGGATGCTTGATTTACTTATGCATTACTCACCTAGATATTCAGTTTGCTATCTCGGAGTAGGTTTACGCATTGCCCAAGTATCAAGAATTAGCAAGCAGTTAAGCGGATCTTTCACTACTTGAGTGGTACTCAGCTAGTTGGATTGTTTTATCCCAAGGGGGGATCACTACCGTGAGATTTGCATGCTTTTCTAACAGTGACTGGGTTGGTTGCTATGACACTCGTGTGTCCACCAGTGGTTTTTGCTTCATGCTTGGTAGCTCATGTATATCTTGCTTGAGCAAGAAGCAGCCTACTGTGGCCACTTCCAATTGTGAGGCTGAGTATAGGGCAACTTTCACAGTGACTATTGAGTGTGTGTGGCTCAGACACCTTATGGTTGATTTGGGTGTTGGTTAGTCTTCTCCCACCACCATCTTCACTGACAATTAGAGCGCATTGGTAGTTGTGAGGAACCCTGTGTTCTATGCTCGCACTAAGCACATTGAGGTGCATTATCATTATGTCATGGAGAGGTTCTCTGCTTGGGAGATCAGCTTGGCATATGTGCCCATGCAGGAGAACATTGCAAAACTTTTCACGAAGGCTTTGCCTAGGGAGGAGTTTGAAGCTTTCCGCAAATCTTTGGGCCTACGTCCTTTTTCGGATTGGTTCCACATAGCTTGGCACTTCCTTATACATGAGTGTTCGCTCCTTGTTCACTGCATCACTCCTAGGGGGAATTTGTTGATATATTTAGGTAGTGATGTGTGTGAACACTCTAGAGTCTCCCGAGCATGTTTTCCCCTCTTAAGGCACACGGGTACTCACAAGTTGAAGGCATTGACTTTTGTGAATCATTTGCTCTAGCTACAAGGATGACTACTATCCAAGTATTACTAGCTCTCATTACACATAAACATTGGTCAGTCTATCACATGGATGTTATATCATCATTCCTCAATGCAGACCTCAAGTGTGAGAAGTGGAGAATGACATGCCTGGGACTCATCTCCCAGCCTATTTATAGCTCTTGCCTAGTCACCATCTAGAGTTCTCTCTAAGGTCCCTCTACTCATCCGGCCATCATGAGTAGGTCCTCGTATGAACTCTCTGGCTTTTGGCCTTGGCTATCCCCCGAGCAAGGAACTTCTCGTTCCTCCAAGCATGTACATCTCTGGAATATAACACTCTCTCCCCCTTCTAAAGATCATTTTCCTCAATTATATAGAAGGAGCAATAAACCTAGGAATCAAAATCTATGATTCCAAATAATAAAAGTAGAGTGTGGTAGGTGTCTCAAATACTAGATGCTCAAAAAGTAGAAAACTAGTCTCTGTACTTTATATCTAGAATTTCCACCAACAAATAGTAGTCCTTGCCTTGGGCATACTGTAGGAATCCCTCTGAGGCCCAATGAGTCCATATGTGCGCAGTATAAGTACTCCGAATATCCTCGGACTCCCTATGCCTAGACCTTCACCACTAACTTGTGACAGCTTGTCACCTGTAGAGACCTTGGCAACTTGCCCTTGTCTCCCTGGAATACCCATTGACAGCTTTTCATACGGTATAATTATGCAAAATCACTTACTCCACTAGAGTAATGCAAATATCAAAACAATGTGACTATGTCCAACTCTTTGTGGAAGAATACTTAAAAGAAATGGAAATCTTTTCCAAGCAGTGTTTAATCTCTAAGCTCAAGTAAATCTGCTTGATCTACTCACTCTAATGAAATAAAACTCAAGAAAATCTCATCATGATCCAAACTATGAATCCAAGATATGATCCAAACTATGGACCAAGATCTCGATCTGTCACATGCAAACTATGGACTAAGATCTCAATCGGTCACATCCAAACTATGGATGAAAATGTCGATCTATCGTATATAATAATCCCAACTATGGATCTCGATCTATCATATATGATAGTCCAAACTATGGATCAAAATATTTCCCATACAAAGTAAATCCTAATCCACTTTTTGGAATCAAATCCATCATGCCAAGTGAAGATGTGCTAAGAACGTATAGCAACTAGTGAAACTACCACCGCCTTCTCAATAATAACATGCAAGATGTTCCAAGTGGATGAAATTTGCATTATGTCTGACCACCATCTGATCATCACTATGATCAAATCATTCCTAGCTAGGAATGAGGTGTATCAAGAAAACTACTGTAATAATCTGGCACTCCCAGATATAATGAGAACCATAGTGTGAGTCCACTAAATACACTAAAAAATGGTAAGTAGATGTGTGCACACTCATAGCCCACTAGGCTAAGCATCTAGCTCACCTCATACACACTATGTATGAACCATGGCCTATTCTCAGGCATATCAAATAAAATAGTACGTACTCTATGAATTTCTTCTCAATGCAATTGCCTATTCATTATTCTTATGTGCAAACCTTGCCTTTCCACTTCTAGGCTACTTGCCTGCGGACTTGCCTTGTTTGCGATCACATACAGAGTGATTGTCTTAACTGCCCCTCTGTTGTCTAATAACAAGATGATACCAGAAGATCATATAAATGAACTCCAAATCATGTAAAAAATACAATCTCAGAGACTTCTCTCCCATACTATCTGTCCTACACCTAGGTAGAATACAAAGTTTAATGTCCCATACCACCAACTTTATACTCCACATAGATGCGTGTATGAGATTAAAGTCGAACACTTCTCTCAAAAATGATAAGAATAAATCCCTGAGTACTCACAACCATGAATAATAATAATAATGAAATCATGAAGTGTTCCTGAAGTGTTTCCTTCCCTCGATGGAAAGAACAGTGTCATTCCTATGACTCTACCACTCATAACTAGCTCTAACATCAACTCATCTTGAGTTGAGAATTGAGAAACTATATGATAAATTAACTCAACTAGAGTTGTGAAGGATGCGGCTTGCATCAAATATCAACTCATGCGACTTGAATCCAATTATATGAAATGAGAACAACAAGCAAAGTTCTCTTGTTCCATGCTCTCTTGGCACTATATATATTCTTGAAAATTTTGACAGAGTCTCCTCTGGCCTCCTGAGAATGGTCACCACAAAATATTGCTCAAAAAACAATCATCTAGGGCATATCTAGCCCATGGTGATCACACCATCTCAAAAAATGTCATAAAAAACCTGTGAAAAGTCTTTTCCTTTCAACAATGCCTCTTGCATAAACAATTTCCAATAGGAGTGTTGGTGCAAGGCAATCAACAGTTGATGGTTTTGATGAAGAATTGAAGTCAAGGACTGAAGAAAAGATCAAGTTATGAAGTATGAAGGAAGTGCATATCCAGAAGATGAAGATGTGTACACATATGTACATGATTTTAGAGTCAGTTCATCATATACTTTTGTATGGTCATGAGCTTGTAAATTTTGCCTATATATACAAAGAAAATGTCGGGGCAAATATGAGAGAATGTGTAAGAACAAGATTTGAGGAGAATTAGATGTATTAGGCACTTGAGAAGTGTGAAGATTTGCTCTCTCATCTAGATGTAAAGTTTTTCTAGTAATGAAGAGAAATTGCACCTAATGTTTCTGTGTATTCTCCTTTTGTGCTTGATCATTTCAAGAATCCTTTTGTAGATGTCTAATTTCATAGTTAATGAGTCCATGGTTAAAGTTTGAGAGCCTAATTGTAAACAGGTTGTGAGAATTATGAGTAGGAACACTCATATGTGAAGAAGTGTTCACTATTTCCTGAAATAGGCGCAAACTTTGATGCTAATGTTTTGGTTAATTATCCTTCAATAGTGTAAAGTTTTGAGCAAGCAAGAACTCAATCTTTAAGTTGGAAGGTAAGCGACTTTTAGCTAAAAGCATTTGCATAAACGGGTTCTAGATTGAGAGAACCAAGTGTTAGAAGTTATAGGTGTTTGAATCGACTTCTCAGAAGAACAATTTTAGACATAGGTGACTTGTTAAGTTCATTTCCCAAGATCTACTGAATCTTTTGAAGTGATTTGAATTGGAGGGGGTACACAAACTATGGTGACACCTCACGCAAAGTGTTATCAAAAAATTTACACATTTGATAAGTCAATGAGAGAGATATGTGCAACAGACTTTCTGTAAAATCATCTTCTTGACAGTTTTTCCAAAATCTTTATAATTGATCATTAATCCTATAAATTGGGAAAAGTCTTGAGTTACTCTTGATATAGAGTTGCTCTAATATCAAGAGTAGCTTGTTCTTTTGGAGATTAACACTCTCCATCAATGGTATCAGAGTAGGAAGCATCAAAATTGAAGAAAGGAGGACCCCGACTGTTGCAGCTCTAAAGAAATCAATACTTGAAGGTTCAAAAGGTGAAATGTTAAGAGCAATGTTTGAGAAGGAGGCCATACGACATCAAGAAAGAAAAAAGGAGTATCATTCGAAGTAAAGGTATATCTATTACTCATAAAGTTTGAAGAATTCAATACACAGGTGAAGAAAGGATGGGAGATTCTCTTCAGATAGAGAAGTTGGATAGAGAGAACTATCCGGCATGGTCAATGAGGATGGAAGCTCAACTTATGAGCAAAGACTTGATAGGTTATAATACAAGTGAAGAAGAAAAGCCTCAGTTCAGAGATCCTAGTGTTCCAACTAGGGAGGAATTATCAAATTTGAAGACTTGGATGAAGAAAAATGCTCAAGCCAGGAACATTATTTACATGGCAGTTAATGACTACTTACTACCTCGCATTAGAGGTCTTGAAAGTGCAAGTGATATATGGAATGCTTTGGAGGAGCATTTCCAAAACACCACAAAGTCTAGGAAGGCATTCTTGTGGGTAGAATTTACCACATTCAAGAAGAAGGCCTCTCAATCCATCTCAGATTATGTAACAAGAATGAAGGACATTGCAGATGCATTAGGAGCAGTTGATGAAGATATTGAGGAGGATAAATTGGTAAGGCAAATCCTCACAGGATTAAGAGGTGATGACAAATGGAAGTCATATTCATTTTGTCTACTGAATTATCACTTGATCATTTCACTCCTGATTTAAATCAGTTGCTAGGACACATGCTAACCTTTGAGCAGGATGCCAAAGGTGAAAGTGATAAAAGTACAGGTCATGCAATGTATTCAAAGGATAAGAAGAAGAATAGCAAAGGGAAGCAACAATCAAATGAAGATGAAGGTACAACTAGCCAAGCTAACTTCCTAAGAGGAAAAGGTGGTGGCAATGGTAGAGGAAGAGGTAGGAGTAATAAAGATGGAGTCAAAGCTTGTTGGATTTGTGGGAAGACAAATCAGTTAGCTAATGATTGTTGGCATAATACTCAAAATACTGGTGGATATAATCAGAATTTTAATTCAAGAGGAAGAGGTGGCAGAAATGAAAGAGGTAATTTCAGAGGTAGAAGTAGTAGAGGTTACTTTTGAAGAAATGCAGGTTGAGGATTCCAAAGTCAACAATACAACAATACCTACTACAGTTATGCTTCAGATCAGAAGGACGATTCAACATTGATAATGAATGCAATTTGTGAAAGGCAAAGTGAAGACCAAAGAGTGTTCTACATTGACTCAGGGTGTAGCAATCACCTGAGTGGTAACATAGCTTTGATGACTGATTTGGAGAATAAGGTAACCAATCATGTAGTTCAAACAGGTGATAATACAAAAGTCAATTGGATTAGTGAAGGCCAAGGGTGGTAGTACTCTCTTGAGTAAGGTTTTGTGTGTTCCTACAATTCCTAAAAATCTGATAAGTGTAGGACAAATTGTTGAAAAAGGTTATGAAGTTAGGTTCACTAATGAGGGAGTGTTGGGGAAGACCCTAGCAATGGGTATAAACAAATTGTTTAAGGGAAGAAAGAAGGAAGATTGTTCACATTGAAGATCCAAGGCAATGTTGGTCATGCCTTGTTCACTTATGGAGGACATAAGATCTCTGAGTTAGATCTTTGGCACAAGAGACTTGGACATTTTAATGAAAGAGGTATCAAAGATATGGTTAACAATGGCTCACTGCTTGGGTTGCCTAATGTTGCAGGTCAACATATGACATACAGATGTGAAGCATGTCAATTAGGTAAGGCTCATAAGCAATATTATTCCAAGCATGGTTTTATGTATTCAGAGAAGCTTGAGTTGGTACACACAGATGTGTGGGGACCATCAAAGGATTTTAGTATCAATGGTTCAAGGTACTATGTGATTTATGTTGATGATGCTACCAGATGGATCACTATCTACGTGATCAAAGATAAATCAAAGGTATTCAATACAGTCAAACATTATCATGTGTATGCAGAGAGAATTATAGGTCATAAGTTGAAGAGACTAAGGTCAGATGGAGGGGGAGAGTATTTCTCTAATGAGTTCAGTGATTACTTGTGGAATGCAGGTATAAAAAGGGAAATTACTTGCAGGTACTCTCCTCAACAAAATGGTGTAGCAGAAAGAAGGAATAGAACTCTTGTTGACTTTGCAAGATCCATGATGAAGGAGAAAAATTACCCAAATTATTTGTGGACTGAGGCTGCGAATACAGCTACTTATTTGGTCAATAGATTACCATGTAAAACTTTGCAAGGTATGACACCATATGAGGCATGGTGGGGTAAAAGACCTACTTTAGATCATTGGAAAGTATTTGGATGTTTGGCATATGCATATGTGCCATCACAATTGAGGCATAAATTGGAGCCTAAAGCTGAAAAATATATGTTCATTGGATATGATGATAAAGCAGATGGGATATAGGTTGTGGAGTCTATACACATTCATTGCGTCTAAAGATTTTACATTTGATGAGCAAGGTACTTGCTATGCAGGTACAACCAATATTTATGCAGGTGATGAAGAAGTTGTGACTCAAAAGAAAGGTAAATCAAAGGTTCATATATTTGATGAAGAGGAGGACAATGAAGTACAGGTTGAAGTTGAAGAAGTGCCAAGGTTTGATCCAGAGTGTGATGAACCAGAAACCTCAAGAAGTGGAGAACTCAGAAGGTCATCAAGACACAAATGGAAACCTACAAGGTAGAGCTATGACACTTCTTTTTTGGCTACCAAAGATTATGCTTATATGATAAAGGCAGATGAAGATCCTTCTGCATATGAAGAGGCAAAAGGTAAGGAAAATTGGGAGAAAGCTATGCGGGAAGAGTATGATGCATTGATGGAGAATGAGACTTGGGATTTGGTTCCTAAACCAAATAGTCAGAAGATCATTGGATGCAAATGGGTCTACAAGACAAAGAGGTTTGCAGATGGAAGTGTGTCTAGGTATAAATCTAGACTTGTTGTGAAGGGTTTTGCTTAGACATATAGTATAGATTATGATGAGATCTATAGTCCTGTGGCAAAGATGACAACCATCAGGATACTCATAGCTATTGCTGCATGTAAAGGTTGGAAGTTATGTCAACTAGATGTGAAGAATGCTTTTCTAAATGGTTATATGTCAGATGATGTTTTCATGGAACAACCACAAGGATTCAGAGGTGGAAGGTATCCAGATCATGTGTGCAAGCTCAAAAGAGCTTTGTATGGTTTGAAGCAGGCTCCAAGGGCATGGAATTATAGACTTTTGAAGTTCTTGAAAGAACTTGGTTTCCAAGTATCTAAAGCAGATAGAAGCTTGTTTGTCAAAGCAAGTGAAGATGGGTTTATTTACATGTGCATATATATTGATGATATAATTCTTACAGGTAGAGATGAGAAAGGTATTCAAAGTCGAAAGAAGCAAATGGAGAAAGAGTTCAAGATCAGTGACTTGGGAGACTTTTCATATTTCTTGGGCATGGAGATCTCATAAACTCAACATGGAGTGTATGTAACTCAAGAAAGGTATTTGAGAAACTTGCTGATCAAGTTTAAAATGGACGATTGCAGGGTAGCACCTAATCCAATGGAGGTGAATCACAAATTGAGCAGATATGGAGGAGAAAAGTTCAAGGATATGAAGTTATATCAAAGTTTGGTTGGTAGTCTAACCTATGCTACATTAACTAGACCTGACTTGTCATATGCAGTGGGAGTATTGTCCCAATTCATGCATTATCCTAGGAAAGAACATTGGATTGTAGGTCAAAGGGTGTTGAGGTACATTAAGGGTACACTCAAAGAAGGTTTGTATTATGGTTTTATATCAGATATAAACATAAAGATTTATAGTGATACAGATTGGGCAGGTAATCCTGATGATAGGAGATCAACATATGGATACTTGTGTTATGTGGGAGATAAGTTAATTTCTTGGTGTTCAAAGAAGCAACACACAGTTGCTTTGTCATCTACAGAAGCAGAGTACAAAGGGATGGTTGAAGCTGTAAAGGAAGTGATATGGCTTAAGACTCTTATGAAGAGTTTTGATATCATTCAGAGTACACCCACTATTCATGGAGATAACATGAGTTCATTGTATTTAGCTGCTAACCCTGTTTTTCATGCCAAGACTAAACACATTGAGATTCATATCATTTCCTAAGAGAGAAGGTGATGGATAAAGAGATTGAAGTCATCCATACTTCAACAAAAGATCAGATAGCTGATATGCTAACCAAAAGCTTGGATGGACCAAAGCTATAAAGATTTAAAGACATGGCAGGTATAAAGAAGATAGAAGAAAACCTCAATTGATGATTGAGGGGGAGCTGTTGGTGCAAGGCAATCAACAATTGATGGTTTTGATGAAGAATTGAAGTCAAGGACTGAAGAAAAGATCAAGTTATGAAGTATGAAGGAAGTGCATATCCTGAAGATGAAGATGTGTACACATATGTACATTATTTTAGAGTCAGTTCATCATATGCTTTTGTATAGTCATGAGCTTGTAAATTTTTGCCTATATATATAAAGAAAATGTCGAAGCAAATATGAGAGAATGTGTAAGAACAAGATTTGAGGAGAATTAGATGTATTAGACACTTGAGAAGTGTGAAGATTTGCTCCCTCATCCAGAAAGTTTTTCTAGTAATGAAGAGAAATTGGGCCCGATGTTTCAATGTATTCTCCTTCTGTGCTTGATCATTTCAAGAATTCTTTTGTAGATGTCTAAGTTCATAGTTAATGAGTCTATGGTTACAGTTTGAGTGCCTAGCTGTAAACAGGCTATGAGAATTATGAGTAGGAACATTCATATGTGAAGAAGTGTTCACTGTTTCTTGAAACAGGCGCAAACTTTGATGCTAATGTTTTGGTCAGTTCTCCTTCCACAGTGTAAAGTTTTGAGCAAGCAAGCACTCAATCTTTAAGTTGGAATGTAAGCTACCTGTAGCTAAAAGCATTTGCATAAACGGATTCTAGATTGAGAGAACCAAGTGTTAGAAGTTATAGGTGTCGGAATCGACTTCTCAAAAGAACAGTTTTAGACATAGGTGACTTGTTAAGTTCATTTCTCAAGATCTACTAAATTTTTTGAAGTGATTTAACTTGGAGGAGGTACTTAAACTATAGCTGACACCTTGTGCAAAGTTTTATAAAAAACTTTACACATTTGATAATTCAATGAGAGAGATATGTGCAGCAGACTTTCTATAAAATCATCTTCTTCACAGTTTATCCAAAATCTTTATAATTGATTAGTAATCCTCCAAATTGGGAAAGGTCTTGAGTTACTCTTGATATAGAGGTGCTCTAATTTCAAGAGTAGCTTGTTCTTTTGGCGATTAACAATCTCCATCAAGCAGTAGATTAAATCGTACTTTTAACTAACTTTTACTCATCCAAAATCTATGAAATTCTCAAACCTTTTGTAGATTTTGTCAAGCTTTCATTAGGCACAAAAAGCACTTGATTTGGATATCTTCTGAGAGTTTTATGACCATTTTACTAGAAGGGTCAAACACTTGATGACCAACTCTGAGAATGTACAGGTTCATCTTCTTGCAGTCCTTAGACTCATCAAAAAACTTCAAAATTTGATTTTCTTTGTGCCCAAATCTAGGTAAACGTATCTAGTTTGGGATCACAAAATTTCAATTCAAAATGAAATGAAATACGCATTCCAAAGTATAATTCTATCTCTGCTACACCTGCACTTAGGTGAGCCTAGAAACACTACTACTGCACTTTTATAATATCTTCTAACTATGAAGATAACTTCCAAAATACTTGAGTTTTGGTTATAGCATAGATTCTATACTGGAGTAGGTTCTCCAACAAAAAGTTTTGAAATTAGAGTTTCCAATATGAAAATATCATGTGCTCATAAGACACATATACCATTCTTTGGAAAATTCTCGCTAGAGATTGGTCTGAGAAGAATAGCTTGACCTATCAAATGATGTCCAAGTTCTTCCAAATTTTAATAGCATATAGCTACTACTATCTAATTTTACTGCTATAGGTTTCATAGTATTTGGACATTGGGATCTTCCACAATGTTCAAAATACTAAGCCTCTATACCTGCAAAATTTTGAAACTTTATAGAGGCTAAGTTTTACTATTTTCTTTATATCTCCTAAATGGAGAAACATTTCCTCTTGATATTTTATATACAACATCTGAAGGTGTTTAGCTAATGGCATAAACAAAAATCATTCAATTTGAGTAAATGATCTAAGACAACCAAGCACCTCTAGGTGACATGGTCTGTGATCATTTCATTAATTCCATAGACTGCACTTTGATGTGTAGAGATTATTTGACCTATAAAATGATCTTTAAAAAGAATGAAACTTTGTATTCATAAAGTGCATCTATCCAGCTTTCATTTCCAACAAAATAATTCCATTTGGATATTCCAAGTAAGAGAAATTCCCTTTGTAACAGGCGTATGTCACTTGTTTTAGGCCTCTACCTCTAGTAGCAGCACTTTTAGTGCAGAGGTCACTTGATCTATCTAAAACTCTCCAAATTACTTGAAACTTGGTCAGCTACCTCACTAACTATTTGCTCGATCATTTTTTTCAAACTTAAAAATGACGAGACATGTTAATCCTTATGATTAAACAAAATTATTCATTATCTTGGATGGATTATGTCATGGAAATATATCCATGCATATAATGATCATCTAGATCAATGCAAACCAAATAATCATCCAAATCGTCTCGTTGAAAAATCAACTCTTTACATAGTATCCACGCTTTTGTAAAAGTGAACATCTATGGATGTCATTCTATTCATTGTGCTTCTTGCACATTTATTAATCTCATTACAACTAATCATATACAAGCATTTAATACTTGTATTGATCATCATATCCATAGCACTCTTGTCAGGACGCGAGATAAGCGTCTATATCAAGTACATATACTCGCATGAAAAACAGTTTATGTGCTCATGCGTTACTAGTTGAAAACACATCTTAGTTGCTCTTGATGTATATACCTTATCTTTTACTTCTAAAGGCATAATTAGCCTATGTCTGGTGCCTCGATCACATACCTCATGCTCACCCTAACCAGTCGTGGTGATACATTAAAAGTGATCTTCTATAAACAGAAAATGCATCATGCACTTCAACTTTCTAGCAATCATATCGTCTATGCATACATGCATTCACTCATGCATTTTATTCTCTAGTTTAATAAAATTATATGCTTTTAGCTATGCTGATAGAAGACATCCTCTCTCACACAACACAACATCACTAGTTCTCACATGGCATATAACGCCATGTGGCTACAAAATTTCCGACAGCATTTCGCCAAGAAAAATGAAGCATAAAAAAAATAATAATAATATTCTTTACAATGATAGGCATCAACCTAGTGGTTGGCAAACCACTCTCTTTACTCTAGAAACCTGCAAAATAATAAACTTGCCAAAATGTGTTGTTGGGCACTACACGCCCTCATAACCATGTCTTTTTCTGCCTTTAATACCTGCAAAAGATTCTAAACTACACAAACAAAATCTGTGCATGATTTTATGAATCAACATAAGTTAGTGTAACTTCATGTGCATAGATAACTTCATCTAAAAACTAGCTTTCATGCACATTCCATGTTGATTTCATAAAAATCGAAGAAAATACAATGCAAAATTATAAACTTTGATGCGAAAAGTGTTCAAATGAATATATTCAAGAGCAAAAATATGATGCAAATGTATGAAAAGCAATTCTTTCCTATCCAAAATAGTTCAAAATATGATTAAAACTCCTAATTATCATAATCAAACACTCAATTCACTCAAAAAAGGTTTCTTGAAAGTCAACAACCATCTAAAAGCTTGTGCATAGACTTGGTCTTTATGCATTATTGGGCCTTGAAGTTTGGCAAGAACTAGGGAATATTTTCATCTCTCAACAAAAGTATGCAAGACGAATATTGAAGGCATTCGACATGGAGGATTGCAAGGAAGTTTCTACACCTTCGGAGGTTAGCACAAAATTATCTATTGAAGATAATTCACCCCTATTGGATATTGGAAGATATAGGGAGTTAGTTGGAAGTCTTATCTACTTGTGCAATAGTAGACTAGATATCTTTTATGTTGTTGGAGTAGTAAGCTGACTCTCTAGTAAGCCTTGCCAAACTCATTGGAAGGCTGCATGCAGATTAGGTTCGTGAAAGGAACCACTGATTATGGTATTCTTTATGAAGAAGGATCATCTTTTGTTCAATATTGTGACTCAGATTGGATACGATATCTTGATACCAGAAAATCAATTTCTAGATATTGTTTTTCTTTAGAAATAAGGATTTAATCTAGGATGAGCAACAAGCAATTGATTTTATCATTATCTTCTACCAAATTTGAGTACAAAGTAGCATATCTTAGAGCATGTGAAGTAGTATGGTTAAGGAGGATCCTATGTCACATAGGAATACAAGGACAATAGGCTACATGGTTGAAGTGTGAGAACCAAAGTTGCATGGCCATCGCCAAGAATCTTGTTTTCCATTCATGCACCAAGCACATATAAATAAAGTATCAGGATGTGCATGAGTTGATTGACCATAGGGTCCTCGACATAAGCTATTTTCCAATTGAAGAGAATGGAACAAACATCTTCACTAAAGCTCTTGCGAGAGATCATCTTCATCAACACTTTCCAAAGCTTGGCATTGAACCAAGGAGGTAGTTTATCATAGGGTGGACATTGAGGGGGTGTTAGATATGCTCAATATTCTGCCCTCAAGTGACCACAAATCATCCATGGTGCTCTATGTTGTAAGGCCCACATTATGAGGAGAAGCCATTGTGAGAGCCCGGGCATTTGTGGAACCATAACTTCGAAGTTTGATGAGGTCTATGTGTGAGTGTTGATGGTAATAGATGATCTTTGTGAGTGTAGCCATTAGGATAGGTAGGGCATAAACTTTCGGGCTATTGGGTTACCATTCAAGGCCAAAATAAAGGCCTTGTGGTGTCATGAAAGTTCTCCATAGAACCTTAATGGAGAGAGTGTAGAGGGGGCCTTCTCCCCTTTTGCACGGTCCACGGGGCCTATCCCCCCAACCCGTAGGGCCAAGATGGTAGGACTACTAGTCAGGGAGATATTGTCAAAATCTACATTTTTTCAACTATTTTGTATCCCCCAACTACATTTATCTTTACAGAATCCCCTTTTAAAAGCTACATAGGCATGGCCCAAGCATTGCACATTAGTAAGCCCTTCATCTAGAGTCTCTCTAGATTTCCATCTAAGCTCCATATTGGAAGTGTATGGGTGGACAACACCATCATTGTAACTGCATTACTCTTGGCAATATAAGAATTTGAGTTCTCTATCTCTTAGTCTATGTCTATCTTTGTCTCTGTTTTTCTCTCAACTCTTTCTATTGGTCTATGTTGTTATTTTCTTACAAGGCTCTCAACAAAGCTTCAATCGAGTAAGTCCTTTTTTTAGGTTCTTCTATTTCTTCCTAAGTTTTCTCCAATGGATCCAACTTAGCTGATGACATGCTTGTGTTATTATTTGATATATTTTCATACAGTATATTCATCCCTCCCTTCCCCCGATTTATAGGTAGGGGTAGACGAGTTCAAAAATTGCAAAATTTCTTATCTATATCTACAGCTACGTTTCACTAGCTTGAGTTACTCACATTCATAGGAGACGTTCTCCTTGTATCACACCACACACACCTTCTTCCTTCATTTCCTCTTCTTTTAGTGAACCTAGTATTTGTTTGATACATGGGCCGAATTGGAGGCATCAGATATTGTTAACCAATTGGTTGTATTAGAGGGGCCTTTTGGGGAATCAAGTAAGCTTTCGGAATATTCAATATTGGAAAAGGATTTTCTTGTAATAGATTCGCATTGCTCACATCTAGCTGAGAAGAAACAAGATCTTGATATCCCATTGATTAGTCTTGATATGAAGGCTATCCATTTCTTTTGATAGAGATTTTTGCATCCACATAAAATTCTCCACATACATTTGGTTCCATTGGTACATCTATTTCTTTGGGTTGAAATTGAGCTATTTGTGTTGACCTATCAGAGAGGATAGATTACCATTGCTTCATTTTAGCAACTACCTCTACTTTTCTGATCACATTTTTCCAACCATCAATTAGCCCAAATCTTTTCTTAGGTTCCTCAATCCTTCTCTCAATCTCAACCTTATCTTCAAACTTATGAACCTTTAGAAATTGTATTATGAGATCCAAGTTTAGGGAATCTCAATCAACTTGAGATGGTTGAAAAAATCTTCTCAAAAATTTGTTAAACAAGTATTTGAGGGATGTTATAGGTTTAAGGGAATGAATTTACCTTAAAAAGGCTTATTGACTATGTTGGATGAAATTCTCTATATAGAAAATGTTTATAGGTCTTTCTTGAGGTCATTCCCACTCTTATTCATATGTAAATGGATCAAATCCACGATTTTGGGAAACTACTTGTTCAAAGTGATGCATACAAATTTCTTCAAATAGTCCTTGGATCTTAGCTTTTCTTCAAATATATCTATATACGTAGTTATATTCAGCCCAATGAATTTTCCTTTATCCTCTAGAATGGCTTGGACCTTTTTTGTCGCTGTTTCTTATCATAAGTCCCTTGAAACCTTCATCCATTTCGCTTCTCTAGTTTGTTCTGGAATGTAGAACAATATCCAAAGTAATTGGCTTATTAATTTCCCTTGACTCAGAGTTGATCTCACTTAAACTTTTGTTTGTATTGTGAACCAGGGGAAGAAGGTAGGCTTTCTTGAGACCTTCTCATCATTTTGAGTTACTTCCCTAGGTTTTGGATCTTTACTCTCTCTAGATTTTCATAGATTCTAAAAAGAAACTTGATTTTCTTACTAGGCTTTTGAATAAATTTCCAACTAAGTTTGAGTTTGAGGTTTGGATAGAATTTTGAATTCTTATGATTATTTGCAATCTCTTTGGAATGCCAAAGTATTAGAGTTTTCTCTAGATATTGAATAGAACCTTTGGAATTTATTATAGTCACTTAGTTCTAAACTTAGCCTTTCCTCTAGATTTTTAGGTCTAGAATTTTGATCCCCTCTTAAGGTTCCTAATGCTAGAACAGATTTATTACCCTAGGCTAAGGTTTAGAATTGGACATTTTGCTCTATGGTTTGTCTCTTCCTATCTCGTTTATGTCAAGAGTTGGATTTATTCTCTAAGTTTATATATAAAGTTAGAATTAGAAAATAATTACTAACCATCCTTGCATAATAGTAGATGCATTCTGAGCACATTGCATATCCCAATTATGCATGTAAGATCATCCACTAACCTTACTAATCTCCGCCCACATTCACATTACACATCACATTTAATAACTCAATAACTATCTTGGATTTCACATTGGTATTGTAAAGGCAATCAAGCTTCATGTAGTTTTTGATACAATACTAATGTGATTCTCTTCTTCTAGCAGATTCATGTAACATTGACTACCTCTATCATCATGGGTGAAGCTGCAAGAACTAGCTCTCAAGCATGAACAAGCCATCAAATGATAGATATTGATGATTTACCTGTATTGGAAATACCCAAGGAGTGACGAGACACTCTAGTGCACTTGCAAATGATACTTATTTAGGAGCCACCAATGGGCCGCATGAAAAGATTCAATAAGAATTTTCATTAGTTTAATGAGATGGCTCGACCTCTAGGAGATGTGACTTAAATTTGGGAAGCCAAGATTCAGTTCAAAAACCTATGGGGAAAATACCATTTCTTTATACGAGAATTTGAGTAGCTACAAAATGCAAAGGAACTTCAACCTATATGGCACAAGGTAGGCCTAGCTGAATACTTTGGTGCAGGATTACCAAAACTAGACTTCATGTGCTACTATTATCTTATAACCATAGTGCACCCTAACAAGGAGGCTAGGGCATCTAGTAGTTTTTAAATTCCATCCATAACATGAGGAAATGAACTGAAGAAGTTTCGACTCACCAATAATTTAGTTTGGGAAGCTTTGGATATTCAAGATATGCACACCTCTATAGAGAAAGAGATATTAGTACTGGATAGCATGAGGAATAGGAATATCACCATATTGAAAGATATGGTAGCCATGAGCTCTAATATAGTAGTTCCCTTAGAATGTGTATGTAGCCTTTCGGCTTTGTAGGGTAGGATAGGTTCATAAAAATCCACAAGAAGATTTGGTTTATCTTATACCAAGATGATATTCAAAATTTCACCATCAATTTTTCATATTGCATCATTGACAATATTCACATAGCTAACAACAAATGGCCCCACAAGACCATCTTGCATGGATGTTGTACTCTCACATGTATTATTTATAAGTGTTTGGCTTATGGAATACTTATTTAGCAAGCCCTATCATGGAACACAATTCAATAGTTTAGAAGCATAATGGCCTCCACACCTCCATCCAAAAGAATGAGAGGGTCAATTCCATGTGCTAAGCCAAGAGAGGCAACATTGACTCGCAATATTTCTCCAAGACCAAACGGGTAAGTACATCAATTCACACTATAGGCATGAAAGCGACGGCCGGAGGATCAAGCAAACCGCCAGTAATACGGCACACGCGGGGTGCTTGGAGCGAACTTAGGTATAATGAAAATGATCATTTTCAATATGGCATACAAAAAGTATTGCAGATAGAGTCAGGTATACAACAGAAATAAAAAACAATCAAACATAAATTGGAAATGTACTATCTTCATAGGTTGAAAGTAGGACAATTATGTGCATTAGAACTTATATTATTCAGCATCATGCTTCAATCTTAACAATAAAAGAATCTGCAATATCGTTTAAGTATGAAATGGAAATAAGTATCTCAATCGATTTGTCATTTGAAAAGGAATTCAATAAAGTATGTCTTTTGTGTTTTTTGCGTCACGAGATTTCCATGAATTTATGCAAGTAAAATAAAAACTAAGAAAGGAAGGGAAAAGAAAACGTTTATCAAATGAAAAACGATTGATACATCATACTTGATATGTGAAGACTATGAAACCAAGTTTCAATGTTCAAGTTTCATAAGAGGTCAAGGAAAAACTCATATGACACAATTTCTACTAATGTCTAGACATCCTCTTCATAGTCTAAGGGAGTTCAAACATAAAACTTGATTGAATAACCAAAGTGTGCACATTTCAAGACCTTTAAGTCAAATTAAGTTCAATCATGTGTGTCTAGGGGCTTCAAATGAAATACAGGAACTTTAGGATGAGAGTAGCTTAAGCAGATTTAGCTAATTCACGTGCCAATAGTTCATCAAGATCATATGGAGACATCAAACACGATATGCAAGGATTTTCCTTACTATGGAAGTCCTTCATTTAGAAACATCTCGTATGGAAATTAAAGAGCTTATATGCTCATTCATGCACATCAAAAGCTTTTCAAATGCAATTAATTTAACGTGCAAATGCAAAGGTGGATTAGATCTTGTTTAGCATCAAAATCAAGATGTTTATGCATCTTCTTCCTCAAATATCTAAATCACACGTCATACAAACAACAATTTTGCCCTAGCCAAAGCTAATTAAAATGGCAATTTTTAAAACAAGGCACAATCGTAAGCTTAGACCTTTGAATGAGCTTGGATTCGCATGTATGCACAGCTTCCTCTTCTAAGTACTTAATCAGCAAATATGTTTGGATTTCTTTTGCCCAAAAATGTCAAAACTTATTGCAAATGACCAATCGAAACCAACTTTGGGAGGAAATAAGGTATCAATATTTTATCATACTCTTGGATCTAATGGATCATAGCCAAGGTTAATCAAATGCAAAGAATAGAGTGTCATATCAAATCATTCAAGTTTTAAAAAAAACAACATTTCGAATAAGAGCAAAGCAATCTCTATATGAAGTCATTCTAATCCAAGTTTATGAAATTATTTGAATAAATCCAAACATGCAAGGAGCAATCGTAAACAGTTTCTGTAAAGGTTAGATAAATGCTTATATAAAACAAAATAGTTGCACAAATAATTGATTTCATAGGAACCATTTCATATAATATTTGAATTGATAACAAGCTCATTCAACATGCTGATTATCAGCAAGATTCCTCCTCGAGATTGTTAGCTGTTATTAGATCAAAATCATGGGTTTTCCTGCAAGAATAATACTTTCAAGAAAAACTTATACTCTTCTCCGTGTAACCTTACAGCAATAGGTCTCAGTTTTTGGTTTTCTGTACTATTCTTAAGTCATTGTCTGTATTACTAGCTCCAGCTTTGAATCCAATCGCAACAAGTTTGAGCATGTACCTTGAACTGTCCTCAGTATGTATCAGTCTTTCAACTCAATCGTAATTTTTGCGCACAACAAAATCATGAATTTATAATAAGCCAACTTATAAACATCAAGTGTGTGGTAATAGCAGAAACATCAAGTGTATGGTAATAGCAGAAATTTATAATTTTGTTTGTCTTAATGATTGATGCGGTCCACAACATTTACATCAGATGCAAATGCCATTCAAATGTTCATGCATTACTTCACAGAAGATAGAAGTTCGCAAGGATTTTGAGCCTAGGAAATTGTGCTTTAGCAAAAGTTAAATAGTGGACAAGCAAACATCGTGATCAAGTGAAATACTTCTATTGATACGTTTACCCAAAATGTGCTGGTGATAGAGAAAGAAGTGAGCGAACGAAATGAGAGCACAGTCATACTCTGATTGCAACACCAAAAACTTTGATCAGAAGTTCAAGAACTCCACACATCCGAGTTTTGATGGAGAAATGCGACTACTTTTTTCTTTTCAATATTGTCAAACAAAACCACTTTTATATATTGCATGGTAAAATCACTTTGCCATACCTTACTACAGAGTCATACGTCAAGAAGACTATACCAAAACGCTATAATTGTACAACTATATATACCTGCAAAGATGCACAAGTAATCTGGCGTGCAAAAGTCTTAACAGTTATAAGTCAGCGCTAAAATCTATGTTGTTTTAACAAAATATTCACAAATACATGCATGTTATAACTATTGAATCTTGAGAAAACATGCGCACAATCATAATTCAGCAGAAGTGAAAAAAGAAAATCACATAACTTTCAGAAAATGTCACATCTTCCATTTTTGTTGTTGACGAAAGCTAAAAGCTTAAGCGCAATAGATAAAGATGCTGACGTTAAAGCCATAAATGACATGCATGATCAGGGAACCATTCAATATAAAAACATGTTGGCTGTAGAAAGATATAATAGTTATTGGAAATACCGATCGTTGTAGTTGTGGTTCATCATCAGCATATCGCCTGTAGTGTCAAAAACAACATCAGTAGATTTATACAGAGTCAGCGATCTTTTCTTGAGATGAACAAAATTGCCAAGCTAATTGATGTCTAAAGACCCGCAGAAGATCATGTTTTGCCAGATTTAAAGCATATAGTGGCGTCCTCTTCAGATGATTATCTCGCTTGGAAAACGAAGAGAGAGAGAGAGAGAGAGAGCGCCCCGTTAGAACATTGCTGCCAGAAAATTTTGTGAAATTGGCCTTCATGCACGACAGATCAGACGTGATTCTCCCCCTTTCTGTGATCAGTGTGGGTCCTCCTCACAGATTGATAATCCGCCAAATAGTCCTCCTCACAGATTGATAATCCGCCAAATAAGCCAGATGGAAAATGTTAAGAGTTGGCCTCCCTCCTATCTTGATGGGGTCGGCATACATAATTCCTTCTTCTCCTTCGATCACGACGCTGGTGCCCTTTTCATGCAAAACTGCCTCTTTTTTGCATGGCCATGCATAACTCCATTTGAAAAGAGTTTGTAGGAAAATCTTCCACTCTGTGAACTCGTTATTCTCAGCCTCGTAAATTGTCATGCACACTTACTACTGTCAACTATATGTCACCGCATTTCTGCAATTAAATTATCTAGACAGAGTTACGTAGCAACTAAAGTAAATTAAATTTTTCTATTTTTCTGAGAATGAACAATGTTCTGAAACTAGTTCATGTTCAGGGGAAAAAAATGTTGAAACATAGACAACGGTTTTTCAAGATTGCACCCTTTTCTTTGCCTTCATATCTTTCAAGCCTTCGTCCAAGATCATTTCATACAATCTCTTGCTGTGCGATGGTACTTTTACATAGCATGTATAGACCTTCGTTCACAACAAGTGATGTTTGCCCTTCGACTCTCCAAGTCTCTTCACAAATGAATGAAGACACCCAAAGCACCTATCCCCCCTTATTGCACTGCAATTGGTGGTTATTTATGATGTATTTTAATATAACTCCTTTACTCTGAAAGAGAAACTGGTATCTATAACCCTGCCACTAACAACTTCATAGTTTTCTTTGATGCACTTTTGGTCATTCTTCTCTACATTGAATGGATATTCCTTGTGAGCTGTCTGCAATTTGGTGTATTCTTCCTCTTATTGAACTTTATTCATCCAAGCTCATAACAATGAGTTACATTTGATTAATGAGAAAGCTCTTTTCTAATAAGGATAGTAAATCTCTCCGACATTCACCCGCACCAGACCTGCACATCCTTCGTGTGAAAAGATGGATAGATATGTGCTTGACGATGAAGTGATGCTGCAAAATCCTTGATCTACACCAGCCAAATGAACTCCAAGAGTATGTGATGGGCCCTTTTATCTTTCCAATGGATGTGTTAAACACCCTATTTACCTTGGAAGATCAATCTCAAAAAGATAGATCAAAACAGTTGAGTTGGAATTAATTCATAGGTGAAAAACTTGCTATTTTGATTCATACACATGTCCAATGTTTTGAATAATTCTCTGAGCATAACACCAATTAGCTTAATTCCTTTTGAGGAACTCTAACTAGCTTAGAAAGCTAACTTTCAAGAGTAATCTCATCAGAAATGATAAACCACACAATGTGAATAAAGTTTAACAAGTAAGAGCATCATCCTGATTTTCATGAGCTACAACAATATTCAGACCAGTGAGCAGTAAAATGAGAATAACGCAAGATTCAAGAATCCAATGATTATGAAATTTTTTATCTTATACTAGATAGTATGCTGAATCCAACAAGCTTTAAATCACTGAATTTGGTCAAGTATGCACTAAGAAACAACTCTAACAAGATGAGTGAAAAAAATTGGGTACCTGACAGAGGAGTGAAAATGAAGAGATAGGGTTTGCTTCAAATGAACATACCTGAAGATTGAAAACTCCAATAGCAATGAAAATTTGTGACCTTATAGTAGAATTAGGGAAAAAAGCTTTAGCAACTTAAATCATCAAAAAATATGCACTACATGCGGAGAAACCATCTCTGTAATCTGACTGAAAAATGTGAAAGGTATAGCAGTGAATAGTAGACTCACAATGACATGAAGATATAGACTTGAATGATCATAGATTTGAAAGTATAATGATTGAAAAATACAAAGGACTTACAAATACAAATGTGTGCCTTAAGTCCACACTCTGATATGGCATAAAGCTTAGCTGATCCACGCCTAAAGAGTGCGACTAATCTTCCATGTATTTACAGGAAGTTTTGGAGCCAAGATTTGAATTTGAATCTTGCTCACCTAAAAGGGATCTCCTAACTTTTAGAGATTGATTGATTCTCCAACCACCAAAACATGAATTCGTGGCTTCTCTCTCTATTTTTGTAAAGTGAACTCAACCACTTTTAGATTCCTTTACTTTTATATCAAGTAAAGTCTTAAAAAATTACAAGAGTGAGTTCTCACATGAGCTCATGCATAGACTTCAATTCAAGACTTCTTCTAACTATTTTTGTGAGACCCAAGCCAATACTTAGGCTTGTAGTTGATTTGTTCCAATAGCTCCCCCTCAAGCCAAGTACTTGAGGTCTTAAATCTTCAAGAATAACTTGCAATCCAATCATAGCTTTGAATTTGCAAAGCTTTATACCATCCAATGCTTTGGTCATAATATCTGCACATTGTTGATGAGTGGACATATATGATATCTGAATCTCTTTGCTTAGAACCTTTTCTCTTACATAGTGATAATGAACTTCAATGTGTTTAGTACTTGCATGAAAAATAGGGTTAGCAGCTAAATGAATAGAACTCATGTTGTCACCCAAAATAGTTGGAGTTCCAAACTCCAATCCAAGGTCTTTGAATAATGTCTTCATCCACATAGCTTCTTGTGTAGCTATGACAAGACCTTTGTATTCAGCTTCAGTAGAAGAGAGAGCAACTGTGGGTTGCTTCTTGGATGACCATGAAATAAGCTTTGAACCTACAAAGGTAAGATGACCTGAAGTGCTCCTTCTATCTTCTTTGGAGCCAGTCCAATCTGCACTAGAAAATAGTTTCAACCCTAAATCAGATACATAATGATAATAAATTGCTTCATTTATGGCTCCTTTGAGATATTTGAGTATCCTCTTAGCAGCATCCATGTGTGGTTTCCTTGGTGTGTGCATGAACTTACTTAGCACACTCACACTATAGCATATATCTACCCTTGTCAATGTGGCATAGTTGAGACTACCCACAAGGCTTTGATATGATGTGATGTCCTCTATGAGTTCACCTTCATGTGAGCTCAATTTATGGTTGACCTCCATTGGAGAACCTGCAATTTTACAATCCTCCATCTTGAATTTTGTTAACATATCCTTGATATACTTCCTTTGAGTGAGAAATAAACCATGATCTTTGTAAACAACTTCCAAACTTAGGAAGTAGGTAAGTGAACCTATATCACTTAGCTTGAATTCTTCTCTCATCTGATCTTTGATCTTCTTTATACCATCTACATCATTTCTTGTTAATATAATATCATCTACATATACACATAGGTAGATGACCTCAGAATTACTCTTTTTAATAAAGAGTGAAGGATCTGCTTTGCTTGGTTGAAAGCCTTTGTCCTTCAATAATGAAACAAGCATGAAATTCCAAGCTCTTGGGGCTTGCTTGAAACCATACAATGCTTTGTTAAGTTTACACACATAATCAGGATAAACTTGATTCTCAAAACTAGGTGGTTGTGCCATATATACCTCTTTTGTTATCCAACCATTCAAGAATGCATTCTTTAAATCTAGTTGAAGTATCTTTCGATTCTTAGAAGAGGCAATACTAAGCAAAACCCTAATAGTATTCATCTTTGCCATAGGAGAGAAGGTCTCCTCATAATCAATTCCCTGAGTTTGTGCAAAGCCTTTAGCTAGAGACCTTGCCTTATACCTGTTTATGGAACCATGAAAATTCTTCTTGAGTTTATAGACCCATCTTAAGCCTATTACCTTCATGGATGAAGTCTTGGGTACCAAATCCCAAGTGTTGTTTTCCTCAAGTGCTTCAATCTCTTCCTTCATTGCATGCTTCCATTCTGATTTTGCTTTGGCCTCTTCAAAGGATGATGATGCCTCTTGATTTATGTCGTGTGCTATGTAAATAGAATGTTTAGTTACTAATGAGGTGTCAAACACATACCTTTCTGGTTTTTTTTCTTTCCCTTATAGATCTTATTAAGCCATGTTGTGATGATTCTGCCTCATGTCCAAGTTCCTGCAATTTTGCTTTACCTTTAGACTTCCATGCTTTGATTTTTTCCATCTTAGTTTCTTCATCATCTTCTGAAGTATCTTGTTCTTCAATCTTTGGTTGACGTTCTCTGCCAAGCTTTGGAAAATCTTCTTCATGGTGCTATGGAAATTTGAACTTCTTGCATGAATCTTTATACCATGAATTGTTCTCATCAAAAACAACATCTCTACTTACCAAGAATCCTTTGTTTGTAGGGTTGTATAACCTGTAAACCTTTTTATTGTTGTCATATCCAATGAATACACACCTTTCTCCCTTTGGATCCATCTTGCCTCTAACATGTGAGGGAACATGAGCATAAGCAATACATCCAAAAATTTTACAATGCTCTAAGATAGTTCTTCTTCCATTCCAAACCTCATATGGATTCATCCCATCAAGGGATTTTGAAGGCAACCTGTTAATCAAGTAAGTGGCTTTAGATACAGCCTCAGCCCATAGATAATTAGGCAAATGCTTTTCATTTATCATGGACCTTGTAGCTTCAACCATTGCCCTATTCCTCCTTTCTGCCACTCCATTTTGCTCAGGATTGTATCTTGTAGTTACCTCCCTTTTGATTCCTCTTTCTTGAACAAAAAAATCAAATGCATGAAAGAAGTATTCCCCCCCTCCATCTAACCTTAGACTTTTTAGTGATTTACCTGTTTGATTCTCCACAAGAGCCAAATATCTTTTGAAACATGAAGAAACTTCATCTCTGTGTTTCATCAAGAATAGGATAGTCCATCTGCTGCAATCATCTGTGTGAAGAACCTCCAAGAGATCTCCATGCATATAACCTTTCTTCATGAATGGTAACCTGTGAGACTTTCCAAATTGTCATGCACTACACTTATAAATCATGTGTTGTTTTGACAAGTTACGGAGTCCAAATACACTTTGGTCCCTGCAAATTTGTTTTAATGATCTATCACCAACATGTGCCAATCGTGTGTGACATACCTCTGGTTCTATGAGTGTTTGATTACCATAGTTGAAGAGAGCTATGTTCCTTATGTCTTGCAACTCAAAAGTGAATAATCTACCTGTTTTTTCTCCCTTTGTTATCCTTCTGAGCCCTTGGCTAGGGTCTTCCACATATGCTCCTCCTCTTGTGAACCTGACTTGCAATCCTTTTTCTACTATCTGTCCAACACTTATCAAAATCTTTGTAATGGTAGGGACATAGAATACCTTACTGAGTAAGTTGATGTTTCCATCAAGTGCTTTGACATTTTCTATTTTCTCCACAAGATGTCTTGTATCATCTCCTGTTTGTACCTCATGCTTGTTGCTTTGATCTCCTAAATCTGATAGGAGGGCCACATTTCCTACCACATGATTTGAACAACCTGAATCTATGTAGAAAACATGCTCATCAGATTTACCTTGTGGCATAGCCATGTTCATGATTAATAATGAATCCTCTTTGTTTGAGTCTTCTGTATAGTTATTGAAGTCTCTCATTCCTTTGTAGCCTCCTTACAAATGCATATGGGAGTTCTACTTTTTTCCTCAACAAAAAACTAAATTATGAATACATATGGGAGTTCTACTTTCTCCCTTAACAAAAAGGTAGATTATGAATATGGGAGTTCTACTTTCTCCCTCAACAAAAAGGTAGATTACGAATATGGGAGTTCTACTTTCTCCGCTAAACAAAAAAGTAAGTTATGAATGCATATGGGAGTTTCTACTTTCTCCCTCATTAAAAAGGTAGATTACAAATATGGGAGTTTCTACTTTCTCCCGCAACAAAAAGGTAGATTACGAATATAGGAGTTTCTACTTTCTCTCTCAACAAAAAGGTATATTATGAATATGGGAGTTTCTACTTTCTCCCTCAGCAAAAAGGTAGATAACGACTGCATATGGGAGTTCTACTTTCTCCCTCAACAAAAAAGTAAATTATGAATGAATATGGGAGTTCTACTTTCTCCCTCAACAAATAGGTAGATTATGAATATGGGTGTTCTACTTTCTCTCTCAACAAAAAGGTAGTGGGAGTTCTACTTTCTCCCGCAACAAAAAGGTAGATTACGAATATGGGAGTTCTACTTTCTCTGTCAACAAAAATGTAGATTATGATTATATTAATTTGAAGTTTGAAACAAATACTAATTGAAGGAGAAAGATTGAATTCATGAGTTTTTATAGACACGATTAATTTGATGATTATATTACACTAATCATCTTTATGAGTTTTGATAACAAGTATTAATCAAGAGCCAATTCAAGATCTTGAGTTTAAATGGTTTGTATGGAAGACAACTAATTTTCATTGCATATTTATGTTCTATGGAAAATGATTTTTTTAAACAAATGTTTGTTTATGGATTGTATATACTATTATCTTTTTTGAGAGTTGAGACTTTTCATCTTTTAGTATGTTTAATAAAGTCCAAGAAGTGATTGCAAGAAGATGATGCAGATGAAGAAAAGTACAAGAAGTCAAAACACGTTTTAGAAAGCCTTGAGAGTGCGTTGTTTTGATTAGAAATCATGACAATGGTTTCCTCATTTGGACCCTGATTTATAATTGCATCTATAGCATGCATGCTTCAAAATGTATGTGCACACATTCATGCCCATAGGTGCATGTCCAGCTGCACAACCAACAGAATTGTAATTGCATGATACCATCAAATAAGTTTATATGGTGAGTGGAAAGCCTTTACATCGAAAACCAATTACCCTATCTATACACCATTTGTTTTCCTAATGCATGAAGAGTATGCATGGTAGGGTCGCATTTCATCACCTTGCATCAAGGCACAATGTTATTTTTCCATGCACTATGAGTGATTTTGAAAGGATTAATGTATGTTGACATTGAATGTATGAAAGAGAGTGCACCATCCTCGACATCAGATGCCATTTCCTTCTTGTTTACACCATATCTTCTATACATGCATATTCGAGTATGCATATATTAGGGCATATTCCATGGCCTTGCACAAACACTTTGTTTTCAAACCCATGCACTATGAATATGAAGGTAAGTTTTGATGTTCAAGATAAATTTTATCTTTGAAGAAAAAAAAAAGAGGTCTTGGTTGGCCCATCTAAAGTGTTAGAACGAATCAACTACAAGCCTAAGTCTTGGCTTGGGTCTCATAAAAATAGTTAGAAGAAGTCTTGAATTGAAGTCTATGCATGAGCTCATATGAGAACTCACTCTTGTTATGTTTTAAGACCTTACTTGATATAAAAGTAAAGGAATCTAAAAGTGGTTGAGTCCACTTGATAAAAATAGAGAGAGAAGCCACGAATTCATGATTTTCTGGTTGGAGAATCAATCAATCTCTAAAAGTTAGGAGATCACGTTTAGGTGAGCAAGATATCAATTCAAATCTTGGTTCCAAAACTTACTATAAATACATGGAAGATTAGTTGCACTCTTTAGGCATGGATCAACTAAGCTTTATGCCATATCAGAGTGTAGATTCAAGGCACACATTTGTATTTGTAAGTCCTTTGTATTCTAAAATCATTATACTTTCAAATCTATGATCATTCAAGTCCATATCTTCATTTCATTGTGAGTCTACTGTTCACTGCTATACCTTTCACATTTTTCAGTCAGATTGTAGAGATGGTTTCTAGGTGTGTAGTGCATCTTTTTTTATGATTTACGTTCCTAGTTTGTTCTCTAATTATAATTTAAGCTCACAAATGTTCATTGCTATTGGAGTTTTCAATCTTCAGTTATGCTCATTTGAAGTCAACCCTGTCTATTCATTTTCACTCCTTTGTCACGTACCCGAATTTTTTCACTCATCTTATCAGAGCTCTTTCGCAGTGTGTACTTGACCACATTTAGTGATTTAAAGTTTGTTGGATTCCACATACTGTCTAGTATAAGCATACAAAAGTTCATAATCATTTGATTCTGGAATTTTGAGTTATTCTCATTTTACGGCTCACTGGTCTGAGTATTGTTGCAGCCCATGAAAATCGGGATGATGCTCTTACTTGTCAAACTTTATTCACATTGTGTGGTTTATGATTTCTGATGAGATTACTCTTGAAAGTTATGTCTCTAAGCTAATTAGAGTTACCCAAAAGAAATTAAGCTAATTTTTTTTGTGCTCAGAGAATTATTCAAAACACTCGACAAGTGTATGAATCAAAATAGCAAGTTTTTCACCTGTGAATTAATTCCAGCTCATCTGTTTTGATCTATATTTTTGAGATTGATCTTCCAAGGTAAATAGGGTGTCTAACACATCCATTGGCAAGATAAAATGGCCCACCACATACTCCTAGAGTTCATTTGGCTGGTGTAGATCAAGGATTTTGCAGCACCACTTCATCTTCAAGCATATATCTATCTATCCCTTCATAGTGGTATCAGAGCAAAGATGGCAGATGGATTTCCTTCATCAAGTGACAAACTAGATAGAGGTAATCACTCATCTTAGTCATTAAGGATGTATGCTTATCTGCAAGGTATGGTTATGTGGGTGGAGATGAAGTTATGCCAAGTTTTAGGAACAAAAGTCAACCAACACAAGAAGAGCAAAAAACATTGAGGACATGGTGCTCAAAGCATGCACTTGCAAGGTCTTACCTCCTTAACTCTATCTCAGATTTTTTTGTTGCCTCACATTAGAAGTTGTAAGACATCTCAGGAAGTGTGGGATGCACTTGAAGCTTTCTTCTCTTGAAGTACCAAAGCTAAGAAGCATCAACTATGGCTGGATTTCACAACCCTCAAGAAGGCTCCCAAACAAAATGTGACTCATTTTGTCACAAAGGTCAAGGACATAGTTGATCAGTTGGGAAGCAATGGAGAGGTAATAGATGAAGAGCAAATTGTAAGGCAGGTCATCAATGGCTTGAAGGTAAATGAGAAGTGGGAAGCATTCACCACAACTATGGATTTGTACATGAACATGCATGCACCTGATTTCAATACTCTCGTTGGACAATTACTCACTCAGGAGGCAAAACATATAAAGAATGGAGAAAGCTCTACATATAATCAATCTTCAGCTTTATATACTGATAAAAGCAAGTCCAAAGAAAACAAAGGAAAGTCAAAGAAAGTGGATGATGAAGCAGGAACATATCAAGCTAACTATGTAGGTAGAGGAAGACATGGCAGAGGTAGAGAAAGAGGAGGTAGACAAGGTAGGAGGAGATCCCAAGTCTCCAACTCATGTTCTATTTATGGATTAACTAATCGTACAACTAAAAATGCTTTAGGAATTGTAGGAATCAAAGAGGCAGGGAGAGAAAGTAGAACTCCCATATGCACTCGTAATTTACTTTTTTATTGAGGGAGAAAGTAGAACTCCCATATGTATTTGTAATTTATGTTTTTATTGAGGGAGAAAGTAGAACTCCCATATGCATTCATAATTTACGTTTTTGTTGAGGGAGAAAGTAGAAACTCCCATATGCATTCATAAATTACTTTTTTGGTTTAGGGAAGAAAGTAGAACTCCCATATTCGTAATCTACCTTTTTGTTGAGGGAGAAAGTAGAACTCCTATATTCATTATCTAGCTTTTTGTTGAGGGAGAAAGTAGAACTCCCATATGCATTCATAATTTGCTTTTTTGTTAAGGGAGAAAGTAGAACTCCCATATGCATTCGTAAGTTACTTTTTTATTGAGGGAGAAAGTAAAACTCCCATATGCATTCATAATTTACTTTTTTGTTGAGGGAGAAAGTAGAACGCCCATATGCATTCGTAATTTACTTTTTTGTTGAGGGAGAACGTAGAACTCCCATATGTATTCGTAATTTACTTTTTTGTTGAGAGAGAAAATAGAACTCCCATATGCATTCGTAATTTACTTTTTTGTTGAGGGAGAAAGTAGAACTCCTATATGCATTCATAATTTACTTTTTTGTTGAGGGAGAAAGTAGAACTCCCATATGCATTCATATTCATCAATACCTGAGTTTCCATGCGTATCTTTCACGTCGGGTTCACCAAATGTAGGTGCAAAAGTGATGGCCAAAGGATCAAGCCAACCACCAGTAACATGGCATACACGGGGTGCTTGGAGAGAACTCAGGTAAAATGAAAGTGATCATTTTCAATATGGTGTACAAAAAGTATTGCAGATAGAGTCAGGTTTACAACACAAAGCAAAAACAATCAAACATAACTTGGAAATCATCAAGTACTATCTTCATAGGTTGAAAGTAGGACCATTATGTGCATTAGAATTCATATCATTCAGCATCATGATTCAATCTTAACAATTAAAAGAAGCTGCAATATCTTTTAAGTATGAAATGGAAAAAATTATCTCAATCGATTTGTCTTTTGAAAAGGAACTCAATAAAGTATGTCTTTTGTGTTTTTTGCGTCATGTGATTTCCATGAATTTATACAAGTAAAATAAAAACTAAGAAAGGAAGGGAAAAGAAAACATTTATCAAATGAAAAAAGATTGATACATCATCCTTGATATGTGAAGACTATGAAACCGAGTTTCAATATTCAAGTTTCGTAAGAGGTGAAGGAAAAACTCATGACACAAATTCTACTAATGTCTAGATATCCTCTTCATAGTCTAAGGGAGTCCAAACATGAAACTTGATTGAATAACAAAAGTGTGCATATTTCAAGACCGTGAAGTCAAATGAAGTTCAACCATGTGTGCCTAGCGGCTTGAAATGAAATACAGGAACTTTAGGATGAGAGTACCTTAAGCAGATTTAGCTAATTCACGTGCCAATAGTTCATCAAGATCATATGGAGAGATCAAACATGATGAGCAAGGATTTTCCTTACTATGGAAGTCCTTCATTTGAAAAAATCTCACATGGAAATTAAAGAGCTTATATGCTCATTCATGCACATCAAAAGCTTTTCAAATGCAATTAATTTAACGTGCAAATGCAAAGGTGGATTAGATCTTGTTTAGCATCAAAATCAAGATGTTTATGCATCTTCTTCCTCAAATATCTCAATCATACGTCATACAAACAACAATTTTGCCCTAGCCAAAGCTAATTAAAATGGCACTTTTTAAAACAAGGCACAATCGGAAGCTTAGACCTTTGAATGAGCTTGGACTCGCATGTATGCACAACTTTCTCTTCTAAGTACTTAATTAACAAATATGTTTGGATTTCTTTTACCCAAAAATGTCAAAACTTATTGCAAATGACCAATCGAAACCAACTTTGGGAGGAAATAACGTATCAATATTTTATCATACTCGGATCTAATGCGTCATAGACAAGGTTAATCAAATGCGAAGAATAGAGTGTCATATCAAAAAATTCAAGTTTAAAAAAAAACCAACATTTCGAATGACAGTAAAGGAATCTCTGTATGAAGTCATTCTAATCCAAGTTTATGAAATTATTTGAATAAATCCAAACCTCCAAGGAGCAATCGTAAACAGTTTCTGTAAAGGTTAGATTAATGCTTATATAAAACAAAATATTTGCACAAAACCATTTCATATAATATTTGAATTGATATCAAGCTCATTCAATATGCTGAATATCACCAAGATTCCTCCTCGAGATTGTTCGCTGTTATTAGATCAAAACCATGGGTTTTCATGCAAGAATAATACTTTAAAGAAAAATCTATACTCTTCTCCATCTAACCTTACAAAAATAGATCTCAGTTTTTGGTTTTCTGTATTATTCTTAAGTCATTGTCTGTATTACTAGCTCCAAAGTTGCAAGTACTCCATTGGAGATAAATCTAAAATTAAGTGCTCATGAAGGTGATGTACTTGAGAACGTTGCAGGTTACCAAAGCATAGTGGGAAGCTTGAACTATGGCACTTTGACAAGGATTGATATTGCTTCTAGAGTAAGTGTTTTGATTCAGTTTATGCACAAGCCTAGGGCACCTCACTTGGAGGCTGCCAAAAGGATCTTGAAGTACGTTAAGGGTACTCAAAATCATGGATTGTATTTCCCTTCCACATCAGACTTGGACATCAAGATATATTCAGATGCAGATTGGGCAGGATGCAAAGATGATAGGAGGAGTACCTCAGGATACCTATCTTTTGCAGGTGATAAGCCTATATCATGGTCTTCAAAGAAGCAACCTATTGTTGATTTATCTTCTACAGAGGTAGAGTATAGAGGATTGGCCAATGCTACTCAAGAGGCCATATGGATCAAATTGTTGTATACAGAATTGAGTTTGCATACTACATCTCCAATGATTTTTGGAGATAATACAAGGTCATTACACCTTGCAGCAAATCCTATTTATCATGCTAGAACCAAGCATATAGAGGTCCACTATCATTATGTGAGAGAGAAGCTAGTGAGCAAGGAGATTCAGTTGGCATATGTATCAACTAATATGCAATGTGCAGACTTGTTGACTAAAGCATTAGATGGTATAAAACTTTGCAGGTTTAAATCAATAATTGGATTGCAGGATATTCATGAAGATTGAAGATGAAGACCAAGCCAAAATGTTTGGCTTGAGGGGGAGCTCTTGGTGCCAAGTCCAAGCCCACACATTTGGCTTGAAGTTCATAAACATATGAAGCTCCATGGAAACCATTGCTAGGAAAATTTCTTCATCTTTATCATTTATAAAAGTCATTTCTTTTGACTTGAGAGAATATTTGTAATCACGTAGCAAAAACTCGTGGAATTGTTAGTTAGAATATTAACTACTTCATTGAGGGAATATTTCCTAGATTAAAGGACTACTTTTAGAGAGAGCCAACAAGTTGAACTCAAATTCAAATTTGAATGTAACAGTTATATAAAGTGACTTGAAAAAGTCGCGTGTTTCGGAGCCATCTCAACCTCTGTTTTGAGCCTGCAAGGTGGGGCTCAGAGAAAACTAGGTGAGTTTGTGAAATTGTAACTTGCATCCTGTTCATAACACTCATATATTCAAGATCTAGAATTTCAAGCGATTTCATGTACTTTTGATACATGAAAACTATATTTTTATGAGATTGATTTGTCACGTCATAGTGCAACAATGTTCAAGCAGAAGCGATGCTTGTGGTGCTTTGTAGTGTTGTGAATTGTTGGAGAAATTGCAAACGCAGATGAAATGAGTCAGCTTATGAGCAATAAGCTCGACAAGAACAACTTCCATGCTTGGAGATTTAAAATGATGAATTTCCTAATGGGAAAAGGCTATTGGAAGTACATCGAAGGAGAGAATGAAAATGCTCCATAGTTACTAAAAAGGAATCGGGCTACAGACGAGTTAAGAGCATATGAGGAATGGAATCAAGGAGCATGAAAGGTAATGTATTGGCTATCTGTTAGCATACAAGATAGCATGATTCACACACGGGATGCCAAGACTCCAAAAGAGCCTTGGAATAGTTTGGTCACTTTGTATGAGACCATTACAAAGGCACAGAAATGGCAACTCAGGAACGAGCTATATACTTTGGAGAAAAAAGAGCATGTCGGTAAGTGACTACACCATGAAAATCAAAAGCATATGTGAGTCACTTGCATCTATTGGCGTGAATGTAGATGATGATGATGATAAAGTGGAAGTGTGACTTAATGGTCTAGGAGCTACATATAAGCAGTTCAGAATTTCTATACAGACCAAGGAAAATATTCCAAATTTTGCCGATTCGCAATCCATCTTGATTATTGACGAAAAGAATCTTGGTGAGGACTCAAACTCCCAAGGAAAACCTAGTTCTAACTTACAATCAATCTTGAGAAACTTGGTAGCAGTTACCAATCACATCCCTTGGGAGATCTAGCTTTGCACAGATCAGTAGTCACGTCCCCTCATGCTCAAACTAGTACATAGGCGAAAAAAATTCAATGAATGGTCATTTCTTGGCATGCCACTTCTTACTTAGGACTACATGAAAACATGCCAGTCTAGCTATCTCTAGATCTAGTATATCCTCATAGGAATCGATCTGAATGGGCAAATCAACTACTTGTTAGTCCCATCCCACGAACGACTGATTAGCACCTCAAAAATTCAATACATGCCTTACTTCATAGTTTTGGATGTCTACAATGTAGAAATCAAGAGGGTGGTTGGAGAAGAGCCCACATTCCCCACACAATTCCAACCCATCAATCTACTAGAGAGGGATAAGAAAGGGAGAATATTTCAGCCTGATTGGAGATCACACTTGTTGGAGACCTACCCTGAAATGATGTGGACATGGTCCAATGCTCCATTATACATCAAATATAACCCCTGTTATGCTCCAGTACCTCGTAAATGTTCATGGCAAGAGTTTATTATCAAAGTTCAAAATAGCCCTAGACATTCTGATTGGATAAACTATCCACACTTTGCTCCACCATGAGCCCCCCTCAACCACTATAGCATACATGGTGTAAACAATACAACATTGGACCCCTACGATGAAGAACATAGTTGATGTTGTAGAAACGATGTGTCTTTGAAAATATTCGAACTCATGATGGTGGTCCTTAAGACATTCCGAAATGTCAAAGCTCCATACATCTCAGCTCAAAGAAGTTAATGAAGGCAACCTTGACCTTGTCTATGACATTGTTGGAGTTAGACGTCTGTGGAAGCATGCAAACAGCACAAGGAAGAAGAAGAAGCTTGGAGCACAACACACAATACTGAATGTATTACCACTAGAATGTACAAAAGATAAGTAACCCATTAGGGCTATAGCCATATATACAAGCCAAGGTAAAAAAACCTCCTAAAGAGGGAAAGAAACTGCCCCGGAGTTCCTAGTGTGTACACACACATCATTACCTAAATATATCAATAGATCCCCCCTATGAGTGATGCCGTGAACAAGGAGCTAGCACTCATGTATAAGGAAGTGCCAAACTATGTGGAATCAATCCACAAAAGGAAGTAAGCCCAAAGCTTTGCGGAAAGCTTCAGACTTCTCCCTAGGTAGAGCCTTCAAGAAAAGGTCTGCAATGTTCTCCTGTGTAGGCACATATGCCAAGGTAATCTCCCGAGCAGAGAAGCTCTCCTTGACATAATGATAATGCATTGTGCTTAGTGCGAGCATGAAACACAGGGTTCCTCGCAACTACCAATGCATTGTGACTGTGTGTGAAGATGGTGGTGGAAAAAGACTAACCAACATCCAAATCAGCCATAAGGCATTTGAGCCACACACACTCAATAGTCACTTTGAAAGCTGCCCTATAGTCAGCCTCACAACTAGAAGTGGCCACAGTCAATGAACTTCAAATGCCCATAGCGACCAATGTGATTACAATTAGAAAAAATCCTTTTATGGGAGTGATACACATAGGGTTGAGTGTAAATAATGCACAAAACTATAAGGAATAAGCAAAATATGCTATAGGAATGAATCAAACACTCAACCGTGGTACCTCCTATTTTTCAGGAATACATAGAGATTGACCCCGAGATAGAAAAAATAGGATTTCTCCTAATCTACTAGATTCAATGGTATGAAAAATTACAAGCAAAACCTAGACACTAATAGCTTTCAAAAGAGCCATTTCTCATCAAATTTAGAGCTCTATAGAGAGAGGTACAACCTCTGCAAGATTACTATTAGCAAAGAAGATGATGCAGAGAAATGAAGGAGTGTTGAGCCCATTAAAGTCATATTGGTCAAAGTCAACTACGGTCAAAGTCAAAAGATCAAAGTCAACTGGTCAAATTCAACAAGTTCAAGTTCCTTCTTGTCTAAGAATCCCCCAACAAAATTTGGCATGCCCGGTGGGACTTCCAAGGAGATTTGAGCTTAGGAGAAACCAAGTGCAAAGTATAGCAGAGGTCACGTGTCTACAGTGCTACTTCATCAAACGAAAGGTAAATATTCTTATCAAGTGTCTCATATTAAGTGGGCTATCAGCTGCTCATGACCGCAACCCGGTCCCAAACATTGAGGGTCACCTGCAAGCAGACAAGAAGGAAGGTTGTTAGAAGGTCCTCCAGTCCACTATCTTCAACCTCATCAGTAAAGAGCATGGCGGGTCAGGTAGACTTGGAAACTTTACTCTCTAGATTAAATATAAAGTTTCCTTCCTTCAAAGGCCTAGCTCAGGAGGATCCGGATGAACACATTAGAAGGTTTTTGGCACTATGTAAGACTAGAGGCTTAATGGGTAGGGAGGATGCCTTTTTTATTCTCTTCCCTGCCACATTAGAGGGATTAGTAGATAAGTGGTTCAACCAGTTTGCTGAAAACCATTTTACCACTTGGGATGTGATGAAAGATGCATTTAAAAATCAGTTCCAGCATGGCAACACTGCGGAGATTATCATAGAAGAACTAGAAGATTTGAGATTGGGCCCAGGAGAAAAGTTCCCAAAGTTTGTGACTAGGACCAAAGCACTAATGGCTAAATTACCAGATCCACCACACGATTTTTTTGTTAAGAAATGGTTAGCTAAGCCCTTACCAGTGGCCACCCAATGCAAAATAAAGGAATTAGTGTTACCTACAGCCTCCATAGAGGAATTCATCAACACAGCCACACGCTTGGAGCAGATAAGGCACCAGTATGGAGCAACTTCTTCCCAACCAACATATGGTACAGAAATGGAGGATCCAGTGATCTAGCTAAGGAGGGAGCTGGAGGGCTTAAAAAGAAATAAGCCCTACAAAGAGGAGGAGAATGTTGTTGCTCAGTTGAGAAGGGAGATTGAAGCACTAAAGCTCCAAAAAGAGGAGGAGGCCCAAGCAGAGGAATTGGCTCAGCTACGACAGGAGTTGCAGGAATTAAAAGGAGGTGGCATCAAGAGTGGACTTTGGTGTTCCATGTGCAGTAAGCAAGGTCACATAGTAAGTGAATGTCCTCTGTTAAATGTGACTTGCCAATTATGCAGGAAAGTTGGCCATGAGGCCCATGAATGCCAATCAAGGGGAATGCCTGCAACAACATACTGGACACAAGGAGGACCACTACCACCAGCAAATGTGATGACAGCTGCACCCAATCAAGGTAACACTTATAACCCTAGACAGAGGGATAATTTTGGAAATGGGCCTAGAAGGCCAATTATTTGTTTCAGATGTGGAGACTGTGGGCACTATCAAAGTAGGTGCACTCTCCCAAAAAATGCCCCTCCTTGCAGAAACTGCCTAGAGGCCAGACACCACTATAAAAATTGTTGTCCTAAGAATCAAGCCCCTTCATCCGGGCCCCATATTCAAATGATTTTTGTACACAAAGAAGAAGTGTTAGATCAGGTCAATGTGCCATCTCCATCTACCAAGGTGGTGCATTTAGAAGAAATTGAATCTTTTACGATGCAGACAAGAAGCAAGGGGAAGGCTCAAGTGGAAATAGGTCAAGAATCAATGATTAATGGATTAAACAGAGACAAAGGTGTGTGTGAAGACAAAGCCACCACAAGTGCAGATAGGAGGCAAAAAGAAAATTTCACAGGTACGAGTGATGCCATTGAATATGCATTCAACAGGGCTCATGAGGAGTTTGATAAGTCAAATGCAGCCCATGCTCTTAAGGAATCAGAAGCTTCGAGACTGCTCAAGTCCATGAAAAAGGAGGATAGTATTTTTTATTTAATAAAGATGGATGGAAAGTTCAGGTCAAAACTCTTGCAGATAATTGATGAAATGTCCACAACAAGCTTAGTGGCAAAGGCTATTGTTATGCATAAAGATAAAAGTTTAGGGGAAGCACCCCTCACAGATTACAAGAGCCCTCGGCTAACAGTCTCTATTAAAGGTCATGAGTTTCAAGGAGTTATTGTGGATGGTGGTTCTGGCATTAACTTGATGCGTGAATATACCATGAAAAAGATTGGACTATACCCTTCAGGACCTGCCAACTTCACTGTAACAATGGCAGACCAAAGCATAGTAAGGCCTATGGGTGTGGTCCGTGGAGTTCCAGTCAAAATACAAGGTACCATCTTTAACCTGGACTTTGTTGTTTTAAGGCTGCCACAGGTAGAAGGAAGTTTCCCCCTGTTAATTGGGAGACCTTGGTTAAGGCATGCCAATGTGTTGCATGACTGGGGCAAGGACACAATGTGGGTAAATCAGGAGGGAAAAGAGTTGCAGCAGATAATTTTAGAAGAAGGACCAGACAATTAGAGAAATACTAGTATGATGCAGACAATTGGTATTTGTATGGAAGAAGAAGTGGTGGACAACCCAGAAGCAGATCTATTTGAAGGAGCAGATTTATATGAAGATGAAAACATGTTGGCTTGGCTCCATGCAGAAGACCCATCTTCCTGCTATGGAATTTTCCCAAACTTAAGTAGAGAAGAAGCATATGAAGAAAAAGAGGAAATCACTCAGGTTGAAACAGTCTCAGTCAAAGGCAATGGAAAAGAGAAGAAAAGCAAAGTCCTTAAGTGCAGCCGTGATGAAGATGCTTCAAATCATATGTCATTGGCCACTGTTTTATGGATCCTGGTATGGATATCATCTATTGTGTCAATTTTTATGATAGTAAGTGCAAGGCTTTACAATGATGTGGACGGAGTACCTGCAAGTCTTTGGAAACAAAAGATGCAGTATGGAGGAGATAATATTGTACTGAAGGATTTAAGGTGGGTCTATCAAAGCGTCAACATTCCCAAAAAGAAGATAAAACAAATGAAGTGCAACACAATTGAAGGTTATGGAGGAGTTTTTCGGGGTCAACATATAAAGATCGTGGCCAAAGCCTATCATCAAGCCACATGAACAATTATGGATCACCTGGAACCTGCAAAATTTTTCCAGGTTATACATAGTCTTTTCTCGTCATTTTTACTTAAGTTTTAGTAGTTTTCTTTATCCATTTCATGCTTGTTTCTTGAGTTTTTAGCTAATTTAGCACTCATTTCATCAACTTTGCAAAGATACAATTTTTGGAATTTTTAGGATTTTTTTCAGAATTTTTCAAGCATTTTTTAGAATTTTTTCTAGCATTTTTCTCCTTTTCACGTGTCTTTTTCTTGCCACATTTGGGGAATAAAGGAAGCTCTCTGTGGTTTTTGAGTGAAGAAACTGTCCTAACACTCTAGGAAATTTTTTTCAAAATTTGTTTCAAAATTTTTTGAAGAATTTTTGGATTTTTTTTGTAATTTTTTTGGATTTTTAATATTTTTCTTTGGATTTTGAAGGGCGTTTTCTTTTTTTTGCACAAAAAAAAATAAATAAATAAAAATCTCCCCCCACCGACCCCCACCCCCACCCCCACCGACCAACCCCTCACCGACCATTTCCCCCCCCCCTCCCCCCCCCACCCCCACCGACCAACCCCTCACCGACCATTCCCCCCCCCCCCCCCCACCCCCACCCCCACCGACCAACCCCTCACCGACCATTTCCCCCCCCCCCCCCTCCCCCCCCCCCCCCCCACCCCCACCGACCATTCCCCCCACCCCCCCCCCCCCCCCCGACCAACCCCTCACCAACCATTTCCCCCTCCCCCCCCCCCCCACCAAATTTATTTTTTTATTTTTTTAATTTTAATTTTTTTATTTTCTTATTTTTTGTTTTTTATTTTATTATTTTTATTTTATTTTATTATTTATTTTATTTCTTTTTCTTTTTCTTTTTATTTGTATAGGCGTGCACAAAAAAAAAATTGTTATATATATATATATATATATATATATATATATATATATATATATATATATATATATATATATATATATATATATATATATATATATATATATATATATATATTTATTTATTTATTTATTTATTTATTTATTTATTTATTTATTTATTTATTTATTTATTTATTTATTTATTTATTTATTTTTTTAATTTTTTTTTTTTTTATTTTTATGGCTCAAAGCTTTTGGCTCTGGATCATGCCTCGGTTGGCCGTTCTTTACAAAAATGGAGTCATTTTCATGTTTTTTGGCACCTCTAAGCTCAATTTTTGGCTTTATGTTTCCAAATTCCAACTTTTCCTCTGACTTTTGGTCAAAAATCATGTGTTTTGAGCACATTAATCACATGTTTTTATTTCCCCACATTGTCCACATGGTCTATTCTCACCTTGTCTTACCTTATGTTTCATAATCTCCCACATGCACCCTCTGTAGCTCTACTATTTGACCATTTTAACCCTCTCCAGACCCTGTCATCCTACCCCATGCCCTACCTTTACCAATCTGCCCAGCCACATCCTTAACCCTCCCTATCCCTTCAATCCCCGCCCCTCAGCCCTCCCCTCCACCCCCTTTCTACCCTCCCATTGCAACCCTTTTCTTTTCCATGGCAAAATCCAATTTTTGGTTCTTCTCTGGTGCTTGTTCTATTCTGCTTTTGGTGGAATTGGTTGCTGCTCAGATGTCCTCTTCCAGTTTTTGCAGCTCTCTTATCATGGTGTCCTATATGCTCAGAGTTTTGACTGTAGCTCTCCGGGACGGCGAGCACATTAGGTGGTGGGCAACTGTTGAGCCCATTAAAGTCATATTGGTCAAAGTCAATTGTAGTCAAACTCAAAAGTTCAAAGTCAACTAGTCAAAGTCAACAAGGTTAAGGTCAAAGTCAACAGGTGCAAAGTCAAAGTGGTAAAATGCAGGTGTCAAAGTGCATAGGTAGTGCACAATTAATTCTAAGTTCAAAGTGCTAAAGTGCAGGTGTCAAAGTGCACAGGTAGTGCACAATTAATTGTCCACAAAGGGTAAATTGGAGAAAGTGGGTTGTAGGTTGCAGAGGTATTTTCTCTAATTTCCCTAAGGTTCAAAGTGTTTTTTTTAAGCATTTTGGAAGGTTCAGGTGAACCCCCTCTTATGTGCAAAAGTGAAGACTTAAAAGGAAATGTGAAGGTATGTGAAGCGGCAGCGTACGCACAGGGGAAAGTATGGCCCCCTATTAAATTTTTTGGTTTTAGACTAAAGTCACTACAGGACAAAACAGTGAGTCGTTGGCTGCCACTTGTGAAGACAATCTTGGGACATCAAAGTGAGCACCAAGATACTATTGCAGTTAGGAGCGTACGTGATCGACACACTCAAATGAAGGCAAGGTCTATTCTTGGACCAATCTTAGAGTAAGCAAGAGAAGCATAGTCTAAGTGAAGCAAGAGAAGGAAGTGCAAGAGTCACCAGTGTGCGATGCAGAGAAGTGGAGTTGAAGGAGTGCATAGAGAGTGACTAAGGGATTGTGCAGAGAGTGCTAAGCTAGTCCCCCAAGGATCTCAAGGTCTCTTTGCAGTGTGCGCATGCCGACAGAAGGTATTCATTCCTCCCCCTTAGTGGAAGCTTGGTGCAAGGTGTGCACAAGGATAAGCTTGAAGCAGGTTGAGGTCTGGTGTAGAGGAGGCCGACGGCAAGAAGACTTTGGGATATTTGGTATTTTGTAATTGAGCACTCTGTGTGATTGTGCACAGAAGTATTGGCTCGTATTGTGCTTCAAACATTGTAATTATCTTACTGTAATCAATCGGCAGAAGCTTCCAAGGTGTATTTCCTCATCTCGTCTTTTCCTTTTCTCCTACAAACCCTCAAACTCCTTCTTGTCTAAGAATCCCCCAACAAGGAGCAAGACAATGATGGTCACACGTGTATGTATATTGCTTCCATATATTGTACAGAGATCTCAATTCTTTATGTAGACTTTAGAATGATATATGACTTCTAAAAGTGGATTTTGAATTCAAATGAAGGTGAGAATGGTTGCTAGAGGGAATCAATTCACTTTCCTAATCTAGGAAAGTGAAGATCTAGTTTGATCTACTTTTGGTGATTGATTGCTTGATTGAATGCAAATCAACCACTACAAATTCGTGGGATTTGGCCTCTATCTTTCTACATTTACATGTGTAAAGGTTAAAACTTTTACAATGGTAAAAGATTAATGAAAAATCTTTTTAAAAAATATAATAAGTGAGCATAAGAAAAAAAACTCTCCAACGGGTATTATTTCAACGGAATAGCCTTTGATGTAGATCAAATCCACCTCAAGCATAGTGTAATCTTGATGTTCCAACAACTCCCCCTCAAGCTAAATTATGTGTGAGTCTTCATTCTTTGATATGTTGAATACCTGCCATAGCTTTGAATCTAAAAAGCTTTATTCCATCAAGTGCCTTTGTCATCATATCTACTACTTGCTTTTTAGTAGGAACAAAAGAAATGTCAATCTCCCTTGCCATGAGCTTCTCCTTGATGAAGTGGTAATGCACCTCTATGTGTTTGGTTCTCGCATGGAAAATAGGGTTTGCCACTAGATGCATGGAACTTACATTATCTCCAAATATGTGAGGTTTAGAACTCACAAGTCCCAAATCTGTACACAATGTCTTTAACCATATTGCCTCTTGAGTTGCTATTTTCAAGCCTCCTTACTCTACTTCAGTCGAGGATAAAGCAAATGTTGGTTGCTTCTTGGAACTCCATGATACTAGCTTTGAACCTGCAAATGCTAAGTAACGATAAGTACTTCTTCTATCATCCTTAGCTCTTGCCCAATCTACATCTGAATAGATTTTGATATCCAAATCAGAAGAGTAAAGATACAATATACCTTCCTTGATTGTACCTTTGAGATACTTAAGTACTCTCTTAGCTTCATCCATATGTGGTGTTCTTGGTGAGTGCATGAATTGGCTAAGCACTCTCACACTATATGAGATGTGTGTCCTTGTATGAGTAGCATATATCAAGCTATCTACCACGCATTGATACTCTTTAATGTCTTCAATTTTCTCACCTTCATAAATAGTAATTTTATAATTCATCTCCAAAGGTGTACCTACGGGTTTTGTGTTCTCCATTTTGAACTTGAGAATAAGATCTTGAATGTATCTTCTCTGAGTCAAATACATTCCTTCATCTGTGTATATCACCTGCATACCTAGGAAATATGTGAGCTCACCTAGGTCACTGATTTTGAACTCCTCTTGCATGTGTCTCTTGATCCTTTGAATGTCATTTAGATCATCACCTATCACAATAATATCATCTACATATACACATAGATAGATAACCTCATCGTGATCCCTTTTGATGAATAGAGAAGGATCAGAACTGCTAGGCTTGAACCATTGATCTTGAAGGTTTGTAACCAACCTGTAATTCCAAGCTCTAGGAGCTTGTCTCAATCCATACAATTCCTTCTTAAGTTTGCAAACATAAGATGGATGATTAAGGTTTTCAAAACCTAGTGGTTGTGACATGTATACCTCTTCACTTATCCAACCATTTAGGAATGAGTTTTTCACATCAAGTTGGAGGAGTCTCCAATTCCTTGCAGCAGCTACACTTATCAATGTTCTTATTGTAGTCATATTTGGAACTATTGACAATGTGTCCTTATAGTCTATACCATGCGTTTGTGAGGATCCTTTGGCAACTAATTGGAAAGATACCTACAAACTGATCCATCTGAATTCCTTTTAACTTTATATACCCATCTGCAACCAGCTACCTTTTGATTAAGCAAAATTGGAACCACATCCCAAGTGTCCATCTCCTTCAAGTGGAGTCTTGATGGGACCACATACATCACTATGAACAACTACAATTTTCTTCTAGTATGTGTATGACTATCTTTGGGAAAAGAAGCACGATGCATTTTTCCAAGAATGCAACCTTCACATGCATGATTTTCAATGAACTCAAGTGTAGGAAAACCAATAACCATGTCCTTCTTTTGCAAGTAAAGCAAACTATTGAAGTTCAAGTGACCAAAACGAGTGTTGGTGCAAATCACAAGCCTACACATTTGGCTTGTAATTCATACACATATGAAGATGCATAGGAATCTAGGCTAATGGTTAATTACCATTTTATCCTTTTGTAAAAGTCATATTTGACTTGGAATCTTTGTAACCACCTACCCAAGGGAGGCATGGATTTTATTGATTGTAAAGCATCAATCAATTAAGAGAATATCTCCTAGGATGTAGGAGCATGATTATAGAGAGCCAAAGTTTGAATTCAAATTCAAACTTTGAACTCAATCTCTATAAAAGATCAACTCAAAAAGTCGCGGGTAGAAGAGTCACTTTCTGAGCTTCTCATTCTCAATTCTGAGTGTGTGTGAGTCCTACACTCTAGCCCACACCTATCTACAACATTAGGCAATGATCTTCATGCCTATGGCATTGTACAACATTGTTCATTAATACATATATCTACATTGTTCATTTCTGAGTTCTCTGTCATAGTCTCTGAAAGTCAGTCAACTTATGGAGATCATATCTCACTCATTTCTCCACCAGATTCAGCCATTTCAGAGAACATTTCATCGAGGTGATCACTGGTCAAAGTCTGCAACAGTCCTAAAATATTGGGGGTAAAGATTTACTTGCTAAATTGATTTCTCTAAGCATAGTTAATCTTTTTAAGTAATTCCACTTGGAATAGTTATCTTGCTCAGCTGATTAGATACCCCTAAAAGGAATTTTTCCAATTTGTATTGTGCTGGTCATATTGAGCAAAAGATACAGCAGGTGTCAAGTCAAAAATAGAAGGTTTTCTTGACGGCTTGAAGTTCAAAGTTGTCTGTTTTGATTCTATCTTTTCATACATCATTTCCAAAGTTCATAGGCCATTTTATGGTGACATTGGAAAGCTAAAAGGGTCCACTTATCAACTCTGAAGTATCAAAGGGCTGGTACAAAGCAAGATTTGGCAGTAGCTACTCATTGTCTTGAAGTGTCAATCCATCATTCCCAACAGTGGTATCAGAGCAAAGTCAAGGTAAAAATGGGAGATGGTTTTCCTTCATTTATTGATAAATTGGACAGGAACAACTATCAGGCATGGTCTCTAAGAATGAAGACATACCTACAAGGAAGGAGTCTTTATGGATACATCTCATGAGATGAGGAATTTCCCTCATTCAAAAGCAGAGGACAGTATATCAACAAAGGAAGAACATGAAAAGCTCAACACATGGTGTGCCAAGGATGCATTAGCCAGGTCTTACTTACTGAACTCCATCTCTGATTTTCATTTGCCACATATTAGAAACTGTAAGACATCCCAAGAGACTTGCGAAACCTTGTCATCCTATTTCTCTTCCAACACAAGGGCCAGAAAAAATCAATTGTGGATTGAATTAACCACACTAAGGAAGCAACCTAAGCAGGCTATTTTAGAGTTTGTAACTAAGATTAAAGATGTAGCAGATCAGTTAGCAAGCATAGGAGAAGAGATTGAAGAAGAGCAAATAGTAAGGCAAGTGATCAATGGGATTAAAGCTGATGACAAATGGGAAAGCTTCACCATTGCCATGGACCTATACATGGACATGCAAATTCCAGACATTACCACTCTCATGGGGCAATTGTTCACTCATGAAGCCAATCTCAACAAGAATGGAGACTCATCCAAAGGTAATAGCTCTTCTACCCTATACACTGATAAAAGTAAGTCTAAAGATAAAGGCAAGAATAAGAAGGTAGAGGATGAAGGCACTACCTCCCAAGCCAACTATGCAGGGAGAGGTAGATCATCAAGAGGAAGGGGCAGAGGAGGTAAGCAAGGTAGGGGGAGATCCTATAACTCCTCACCATGCAACATTTGTGGTTTATCAAATCATACTACAGATGAGTGTTTGACGAATTACAAGAATCAGAGAGGAAGAGGATATCAAAGAGGTGGATACTCACAGTCAAGAGGCAGATTCAACCATCATCAAGGGTACAACAACAACTACAACAAAAACTACGATAACAACTACAATGGCAACTACCAAGGAGGATTCAAATCTAGAAAGGATTACAACAACTATACAAAAGAGCAAGATGATTCTCTTTCGATTATGAACATGACTTCAAAACCAGGTACAAATGATGAACATCTCTTCTACCTTCCCTTAGGATGCTCAAATCATGTGGCTGGCAATGTAGCTCTACTCTTTGACCTTGAAGAACCAAAAGGTAAGCATCAAGTACAAACAAGTGATGACACCAAGCACTCAGTAGTTAAAGTTGGAAATGTTAGGACTTGTGATTGAAATCAAAACTTGTTGAGTAGGGTACTATATGTACCAACCATTACAAAAAACTTGATGAGTGGTGGACAGATTGTGAACAAAGGTTTGCAAGTCAGATTCAACCAATTCGGAGCATTTGTGGAGGATCCCAAGCATGGGTTCAAGAGAATTGCTAAAGGAGAAAAGACAAGTAGACTTTTTACTTTTGAGCTAGAAGATACAAAGAATATTGCACTCTACAATTATAAAGATCAAACACTTTCAGAGCTTGGATTTGGCATAAAAGATTAGGGCATGTAGGAGAAAGAACCTTGAAGCAAATATGTAGTGATCAATGTGTAATTGGAATACAAAATGTTTCCAAACAACACATGATATATAAATGTGGTGCTTGTCAGTTTGGAAAGTCTCACAGGTTACCCTTCTTAAGGAAAGGCTACATGCATGAGGACTACCTAGAATATGTCGATACAGATGTATAGGGACCACGCAAAGACCCCTCAATATCAGGATCAAGGTACTATGTATCTTTTATTGATGATTATAGCAGGTGGATTGTATTGTACTTTATGAAGCAAAAAGATGAAGTGTTCAACTATTTTAAAAAGTATCTTTCACTTGTTGAGAATTAGACAGGGAAGAATCTAAAGAGGCTAAGGTCAGATGGAGGAGGTGAGTACTTCTCCAATGAGCTTCAAGCATTCTTGCAGGACAGAGGAATCAAGGGAGAAATCACCACAAGGTATACTCCTGAACAGAATGGGGTAGCTAAGAGAAGAAGTAGATTAATTGTTTAAATAGCTAGGTCAATGTTGAATGAAAAAAAGTTACCTAACTATTTATGGGCAGAGAGTGTATCTACTGCCACTTATCTCATAAACAGGTTACCATCTAAATCCCTTGATGGGATGACTCCTTATGAAGCATGGCATGGGAAGAGACCCTCACTTGGTCATTGCAGGATATTTGGATCTGTAGCATATGTACACATTCCTTCTCAGATAAGAGGTAAACTAGACCCTAAGGCTGAGAAGTGTATCTTTATTGGACATGATTTAAATAAGAAAGGGTACAGATTCTACGACCCTTCAAATAAGGGATTCATGGTTAGTAGAGATGTTGTCTTTGATGAAAATGACTCTTGGTATGAGAATGAATGCAGGAAGTTTAAACTACCCTATGACTTGGAGGAGGAGTTTCCAAGTCTTGCTAAGGAAGAACCTACTCAAAATGAAGACACCAATTCAGATGATGAAGACATCAACAATCTTGAAGAATTCAAAGCATGGAAGTCCAAAGGCAAACTCAAGATGAAGAGGCTTGAAGACATACCTGAATCTTCAAATCAAGCAATTAGAAGATCCCAAAAGAAGAGCAAAAAACCTATCACATTTGGGTATGACACCTGTAGCTCAATGATGAGTAGCACCTCCTTTAATGTCAATCCGGGAAGACGTGAGGATGGTATGAAGACCTCGAGCAAGTGGCGGCACAAGTGCGTGAGTGAGAAGCACACAAGCATGCACACACATACACACACACGCGCACACAAGGCAAGACAAAGAGTGAGAATTAATGGAGCTTTTAGATTACTTTCAAAATGCTCTTACAAGTTCGTTTCAATTACAATCTACCCTCTAAAATGAGCTCTCTAGCTCTTTTTATAGTTTTTGACTAGCTTTTGGCCCTGTCCAGACCTAGTGTCCGGCCTAGTTAAAAATTAGGTTCCAGGGCCAATTTGAGGGCTCAAACGGAGTCTAAAAAATACGAAAATTGATATGTAGGTACTTCTAAGGCTCCTCAAGCTCAAGGACTCTTTGGCTTGCACAAAACGGAGCTACAAAAATATGAAATGGTATTTACAATGATTGTTAGTGATAAGAATCACTCTTAAAAGATGTAGATTTGGAAAAATTGAAGGGCCTATCTGCCAGATTTGCGTCGACTGCTTTGTCTACTTACTCCTTCACCTTGTTCTGACTCTCTCCGTTGGCTTCCTTGTCTAGTCAATCCTTGGGTGCCCTGTCTTCCTTGTCTAGTCAGTCCTTGGGTGCCCATACTGCTCTCAACACCCCCCCCTCTCTCGCGTCTGTCGTCCCTGACAGACCCTTGTTGCTGGGAGTGTTGGATGTAATATTCCACAACCTGAGTGGCAAGCTGATGTTCTTGTAAGCGTAGTCCTCTGGCCAAATCTGTCATCATACGATCCCAATCGATTGGTCCTGGAATGTCCGGATGTGGCAGACGTAACTGATCTGCATGGATCGCTTGTTTGACTGCGAATAGATGTAGCAAGTGTGTGGGTCTGGGAATGAAAATTTCAGAATTGTATTCCCAGAATCCCGTAGAGAACATTTCCTCAAATGTCTGCTTGAAGCATGCGGGCAAGTACTTTATTCGTGCATGCCAAGCAAAGATGATAGTGACCGAGGGGGTTTGGCTCATGTCGTAGACTAGATCCTTGTTGCCTTGAGCGAATCCAGGGGCGGAGATGTATGGAGCTTGGACATTCCGAAAGGTTTTGAAGACAATGGTCATGAGCTCGAATATCTTCATACACATTTTCGCTGCTATATCAGGTACATTATTTAGGCGTGCGGACCAGTGCCGAATGGTTGATATCATGTAGGCTACGGTTGGAGGCCCTCGAGGTGGAGCAAAATATGGATAGTTGACCCAAGCCGAGCACTCTTTATTGTTGCGTACCTTGATTGCAAATGCTTGCCAGGATCTGCGACGTACCACTGGACAATAGCATGGATTATACTTGATATAGAGTGGCATGGTAGCCCAGGTACTCATCATCTCTGGGTAATCGGTGAGTAAACGTGCACGCCAATTAGGTTGGAAAATCGAGCCAGCACGTGCATCGGTCGGTAAATCCCCTATCTCAAATTGAGTAGTGAATGTGGGCTCCTTCCCCGTATGTCTTTTGACTTCTGCATTATAATCATGTAGTAAGACAAAATAAGGCATGTATTGCGATTCTGATGTTGTGATTAACCGTTGATGGGATAATTGTTGAAAGTAGGAAGACCGAAGGACCGTTTCTTCCAGATTCGTGAGAGATTGCATTTGCACGGCCACACGATCATCATGTGTCTTACCCACTTTCTCGACCCTTCTGACCCAATCTGGAACTTGAATTTCTAACGTGTCTTGTCCTTCTTCTGTAGTTCGACCACCCGGCGTCGGCATAGGCTCGTAGGGCTCTTCGTAGCTGTCCTCGACGGGGATTTCCACTACTGTTTCAGGTGCTGGTTCTTCAATGGGCGAGGGTGGTCGTTCATATGGTAGGAGGCGTGCTTGGAGTTCGGCCACCTGTTTCCGAAGGGTCTCCATTTCTTCTGTAGATTGTTGCAAGATTACCGGCTCCTGTTGAGCAGTGGGGACACTGGCTAACTGTTTCTTTAGATCGGCACATTCAGTCTCTAGTTTTTCATATGACTCCAGGAAATTTGCATGCTCCTCAAGTAAAATGCGGATGTCTTCTGATGGAACTGCTCTATATCTGGTAGGGCTAATGGTTGCTCCTACGGTTCCTTCCATAGCCGCTTCAAAGTTGTCTTGATTTTGTTGTTGAAGTCGTTTGTTCTCTTCTAGTGCTGCGGCCATATGCTTCCTTAATAGCCCAATGTTGCGTCTGAGTGTGGCGTTAGATATCATTTGCGCTTGAAGCACTGTTTCTAGTTCCTTGACTGCTTGGTCATCTACAGTTGATGTCTTTGCTTCCAATTCGGAGTGAGCCTGTTGTAGTGTGGTATGCTCGGTTAGGAGCGTCTGGTAGTCAGCTTCAAGAGTGGTGACTCTAGCTTGCAGACGTTGAGATTCTGCCTGGAGGGCAGCAGTGCGTTCTTCCAATTGATGGTAGTCTTGTTGTAGCTGATGTGCACACTGAAGTAATGTGTTGAACGTGCTATTTACATTATGAGATGCAAGGGGAAAAGTTTGAAATGCAGGGGAGGAGGGATTGGGTAGGGGGGTAGTGAATGCTGTGTGTGCCAATGATGTGAGTGGTGAGGTGGGGGGTAGTGGAGGGGGAGAGGGTGGAATTGTGGGGAGAGGTGCTGTGGCGGGTGAAATGTCCATCGGGTCAGACAGAGTGGTGTGTATAGGGGCTACCATGTAGTTGGGTATGGTAGGTGAGGTGAGTGTGGTGTTCGTGTAAATTGATGTCGTTGCGAACAGCGGGGAAAGGTGCCTTTGAAACATTGGAGAGCGAAAGAACTGCTCCACAAAGGACGGGTATTGGGGTGGTGAGGTCCGGTTGAAAGAGGTGTAGGGGCCAGCTGGGAAGTGAGGGTCATGGAATGGAGGTACTCGTATTGGGGGATAGATCGGGAAACACAGGGTGCCTTCTGTGGGTGCTGGGTTTCCAACTACACTTGTAATTATGGGATGGCCAGTCATGGGTTCAGAGGATAGACAAGATGAAGTGTACAAGGGATTGGTGACGAAGGAGAAGAGGGTGTCTTGTGAGGTGGGTTCTCGAAATGAGAATGATTTGAATGACGATGGGTTATAAGTGAATGTAGAGGTGATGACTGTCGTTTCTTCCGAGGTGGGAGGTGGTGGTGGGGGTGGAGAAGGTGGTGATGGAGGACGCTGGGGTGAGATGGGTGATGTCTGAACGAAGGTTTCAGCGGAGAGGTCAGTGGTGGTTGTGGGAGTGGCTGTGGTCTCAATAGGTACTTCTGGTTCTGTGACGGGTATCCTGATAGTCTTACCTGCTCGTGGTAACGTGTCCACTCTGCGTTTGTCATACCTTACGGACTGGCGGACTGCGGTGTGGACAGCCTCTGGAACTCCTAAAGAGTCTGACACTAATTTGAGGGTGTCAATGAAATGTTGGTCCACTCCTTCATCTGATAGCATTTCTTGCATCAAAGCTTGACCTGATACCAGAGAGAGCTGATGCCTTTCTTGTACTGCTTTGATAGTGTCGTATAGCCTTCGTAGTTGAGCTGTATATGCCGGTGCACCTACAAGTTCTGGCACTTCTTGTTGCTCCTCTTGTTGCTCTTGATCATACTCCTCCTCATCATCCTCCTGTTCTTCATCTCCGTCCTCTTCTTCCTCCACTTCAACAGGTGTGACAGGTGCTTGGGAGGTTGTGGCCTGCATTTGTACATTCTCCGCTTGTTGTGCCTCTTCTGCCTCCAGCTCTACATCTTGTAATAGTTGTTCGAAGTCTTCATTAGTGAGTTCTTCTAAAGGTGCACCACTAGGAAATTCGAGATCCGTTGGGATGGGAGGGAATATCAAGGTGGAACCATCCGTGCTGCGTCTTGGAAGTCGGAGTGTGAATGGTCGGACTCTTCGGGGTGGCGGGGTGACGTCTGGTGTTAGGGTGGCTCCACGTGGTTGAGCACATGGGACTTGGACCGTGCCTCTCATCTTCTTAGAAGGGGGTCCAGTGGATGTCCTGCCTCGAAACTGCTCTACCCGATTCCACATCAGGGCTCGTTGGATTGGAATGTCATAAGCCAAACACCTATAAATGATTCTTGTCAGAGCGCAGCAACCATATAAAACCTGTTTCCGCGGCCAGCGTTTGTGAGCTAAGTGTATCTGATCAATTATCCAGTGGGGTAGGTTGATGGTGAGGCTCTGTGTCTCTGCCAGATACAGGCTAAACCAAATCTTTTTGTGCGTCATGGTGAATCTATCCTGCGCCGGGAAAGCAAAGTGTTGCATGCACATGCGAAGGTGTATTGCAATATTAGGCGTCATGGATACCATGTCCTTGAGTTTGGTGAGACTTCGATTCTTCATGTAGTCCGGTACTAGGGTTTCCTTCTCTGTAGGAATATGCATGCCGCGCATATCCAGAGCTTCTCTCACCAAATTGTTTGATAGCCTAAACCTCTTGAGCTCATTCCCCTTTGTCAGAGATGGAATCACAAATGAGCTTGCACCTTTTGGGTTCGGATTTGGAGTCAAGGTGTTGATGAGATAGTAGCATCGCATGAAGTCAGGTTTTGGGAGTCGAGCACTGAAATAGGCACTCAATCCGGCTTTTTCCCATATCGGACGTAGACTTTCCGCATTTTGTAACTTCTCAAATTCTCTTGTAAAGAAATGGTATCTGCCTTGCTTTCCATTGTAGTCCAACTCTGATTCCCATAGATACGTTCCTTCCCCCAAGGGTCCTGCTACCTCGGTAAACCAATGTGAAGTCTTTCCCACGGGCATGGTGTGGCCACGCGGAGGGTCCGCAATAGGTATGATTTTGACGGCCTGCAACTCTTCTGGTCTTTCAACTGTCTCAGGCAAAATGGGTAAACTGTCCAAGTCCACCACTTGCGGGTTTGTTTCTGTGTGAGAGCTAGTTCCTGCTGCCTCCGCCATGTTGAAAATGTCGCAGCTGATTCTGTGAGAATATATGAATAAACGTTAACATTGCAATGGACACAAAAATGACATGGTGTCCCTTGTTACAATATTAACTTAAAGTTCTGGAGTGGTTAGGAGTTAATAAGTGCTCGGTGCTGGTGTGTGTAGTTAGGAGTTAGGTAGACCTAAGAGCTAAGCGAAGTGATGTGAATTAAGAGTGAAGCGGTTAGTAGGTGGTCATGGATTTACAATAGGGTCAGGGGGTTTGTTACAAGTCTTGGGCTGCCAAATGCAGTGGATGGGTTTTACTCGTGGTTCCGTAGAGATTCTCGAGAGCTTTATAGGTGTGTCAGCTTTAACCTGAGGCCTTTTAGGGGCCCATTTACAAGTGATTCTGTTCGTGTTCATGTGCCTTGGTGTTGAAAATGAGTGGATGTAGGCTGTGCGAGTGAATGGATCATGCTGTGTAGGGTGTGTTCTTGGTGTAGCTATTTGAGCCCGCAAACAAGCCTTAGGCACCCAAATTTGTCTTGATTGTGGGCTAGCCTTCATCGACTTTTTGGGCACCCAAATAGATTTCACGTTAGCAGAAGAATTCCCGGAAGACCTCTTATTAGTGACGTGTTGATGGTTATTAATAAGAGGCTTCGCCCGTGCTGTTGGCGTGGGTGCAACCGGGTGTTCGCCTTTTCGCGCCCACACTTGGTTCACTTGTTGAGACATTCTGCTGCACAGGTTCTTTTGATGTCCGGCATAGGTAGTACTCTGCTTCTTCCGCCTTTGCTCCACCTTTGGTTGTTGCCTCCTTCTGGTCTTTGGAAAAGGAGGGAGTTCCGTTGCATCCCTGACTCCTTTTTTGCAAATATCGTTCCTCTGCAACACAGGGTTGTGAACAAGAACAGCATGGTCATCTTCATGTGTACCCCTGGAAGGACCAGGAGTCTGTGCCTTTCCTAGTTCCTTGAGTGCTCCATTGTCTAATTCTACTGTAACTCGACTATGATTGACCCAAACCTGGAGAAGTCCACTTCTTAGGTTTAGATTGACTGCTTGGTCATAGATCCAATCTTGACCCAAGACAAGAGGTTCAGTGAGATCCTCATCTTGACACACTAGTACTTTAACTGTCATTGCCTCATCATGAATGTAGAGGGGAAGTTCCACCTCGCCCATGCAAGGGGTTTCCACGCCTCCCAATCCTATGAGATATGCTTCCACGGGATTGACAGTTAACTGTAACTCTTGACAGTAAGACACTCTAACAGCACTAGTGGCTGCACCTGAGTCAACCAAGGCTCTTACAGTCCTTGCACTCTTTCCTTGTCCTATATCTAGGGTTACGAAAGGACGTCGATCAGTTATCCTAGGTGAGCTGGTTCCTGCGACTTCACACATTGCCATATGATATCCTTGATCTGCATAGTCATCTGTCCTAGGCTGCTCTCTACCTTGCCTTCGTAATTTCATCCTTCTGATGCGTTCTAAAGCTTCTGCTTGAGCTTCTTCTCTAATTCGCTTCTCTTCCTCTTTGCGTTTCTTAGCAGTGTTGAGTCGGCTGAGCATTTCCTCCGTGAGGGGTTCCTGATACAACTTGACTCTGCATCCGCTAATATAATTAGGGAGAACATCACCCTCTAACGTGGCTAATTGTACTGCTCCACTCGTGGAGATCCTATTGATGATCATAGGTCCGTAGCCTCTCTTTTCTAGCTTCCTCGCGTGTTGTTTTAGTGTATAGACTAAGACTAGATCTCTTGCTTTCAAACCCTTATCCTTTACGTGGGCATCAAAGTATGCCTTCTGTCTCTTCTTGGCAGCATATATGCCTGCAACAGCTCGCAGTCTTGTTTCTCCTAATCGTTCAAGGTCAAAAATTCTAGAGGAGAGCTCATGACCTGTCCATTCGTGCTCTTGTGCTACTCTCAATGTAGGGATCAGGAAGTCCAAGGGTAGCACAGCATTTTGGCCAAATACCATCTGAAAGGGAGTGGCTTGGAGTACCGTTTTGTAGGCCACTCGGTATGCCCAAACAGCATGGTGTAGCTGTTTGTCCCAATCAGAGCGTTTAGTGTTCACTAATTTCGTCAGTACATTGCATAAAATCTTATTAGTGCTCTCAGCTTGTCCATTAGCTTGAGGGTGATAAGGGGCAGACTTCTTGTGTATTACCAAGAATTCTTGGAGTAGATTTTCAATTACTTCATTCAAGAAATGAGTGCCTCTATCACTTACAAGCTCTATAGGTAGTCCATATCTCGTGAATACATTCTCAAACAAGAATTTGGCAGTTGTTTGAGCATCGTTCTTGGTTGTAGCTTTTACCTCTACCCACTTGGTGAGATAATCTGTTGCCACAATGATGTATTCCGCATGAGAACCCTTAGCTGGGGGATTAATAGGACCTACGAAGTCTATTCCCCACTTAGAGAATGCACGTCCACCCATCATAGGTTTCAGTGGCATCTCATCTTTGCGTATAGGATACTGAGTCCTCTGACAGACATCACACCGTTTCACATAGGTATGTGCATCCATGTGAAGGGTAGGCCACCAAAAGCCCGCAAATAGGATTGCCTTGATCACCCGATCCGGTCCAAAGTGTCCTCCTGCTACACCTTGGTGAGCAGTTTCTAAGATCTTAAGATACTCACTTTCATGGACACACAGTCTCAGGTAACCATCCTTACCGCGCTTGTATAGATTATCACCAACGAGTGAATAATCCTGGACTTCTTGTTCCAAACTCCTTTTTCTAGCTAGGGTCATGTCTGGAGGGAATGTGTTTGTCCTCAAGAATGATACTAGAGGTTCACTCCAATCTGGCACAATGGATACTTGATAGAGAGTGGCATGTTCCACAGGTGGTTTAGTGCAACAGATTGGGCATTCCTTGCACAACTTTTAGACATCCGCTTCCATAGTTGGCCAATGCACTCCGAATCTCTTTAGAGTCTGCAACGTTCGTTGCTTTGAATGGTGTTGCACTAACGCACCTACATGTGCTAATTGCAACCATTTAGCGTACTCATCCTCTTCTACGCAACAAGCCAAGATCCCTTGATCTGTGTGCTTGTACATGCTTCCTGGCATGATATGGTACTTTTGGGCTTTTACGATCTCTCTATTCCGTGTGTTCACCATTGGATGATTAGGCCCGTATGTCAATACTGGTACTATTGGCTTGGCCCACTGCGGCACCACTTCCAAATTAAACAAGTAAGCATCAGGAAGGTCATCTGACACTCCTTGTGGGGCTTCTCCTGATGTGAGCCTAGAGAGGTGATCTGCTCTCAAGTGAGTCCTACCCTTTCTTACCACAACCTCAAAATCATATTCCATTAGCAAGAGAAACCATCTTACTAATCTTCCTGTATTGCATGGCTTGTTTACAAGATATAACAATGCCTGATGATCAGTAAAAAATTTAAACTTATTTGCAAGCAAATAGTGTCTAAATTTCTTGACTGCATATACCATGCCTAATCCTTCGCGCTCTGTAGTGGTGTAATTCCGTTCAGCCGCATTCAATTGTCTACTGGCATAGGCAATTGGAAGATCCATATTACCTTCACCAGTAGGTTGTGCAAGCACACATCCAATAGCATAATTGGATGCATCCACATGAACATGGAATGGCTTATTCCAATCTGGTGTGGTTAAGATTGGTGCTGAACATAATCTTCGTTTAAGCTCTTGGAAGGAATTCTCACATTCATCCGTCCACTCAAAGTTTGTCAGAAGTCCGTACATGGGCTTTGCAATGACAGCATACATGTGTATAAATCGTCGATAATAACCACAATGCCCCATGAAAGCTTGTACTTCCTTGACATTCTTTGGCCTAGGTAGCTCTGCTATGGCTCTCACTTTCTCTTCGTCAGTAGATATGCCATTCTTTGACACTATGTGTCCTAGAATCTTACCTTGCCTTACCATAAACACACACTTTTCTGGGTTCAGGCAGACTTGATATTCTCTACATTTGTCAAAGATTTGTCTGAGTTCAGGAATATGAGTTTGTCTAACATTGGAATGAGCACAAAGATCATCAACATAGACTTCTAAACTCTTCCTCAGGAACTCCTTAAACACATGGCACATCAGCCTCTGGAAGGTAGCTGGTGCATTGGTAAGCCCAAATGGCATTACTCTAAAAGCAAAAATGCCCCATTCTGTGGCAAAGGCTGTCTTATGCTGATCCTCTGGAGCTATGGCTACTTGATTGTAGCCCGAAAATCCATCAAGGAAGCTGTACACTTCCTTGCCTACCACTCTTTCTAAGAGATGTTCTGTGATGGGAAGCGGATAGTTATCTCGAATCGTGGCGGCGTTAACCTTTTTCAAGTTAATGCACACACGCAGTTTGCCATTCTTCTTGGGCACCACTACGATGGGGGATACCCATTCAGTGTGCTCAATTTCATAGATAAATCCAGCTTCAACCAGTCTATCTATCTCTTCTTTGATCTTAGTAGCGTAATTATCGTTATATGTATAAGGCTTTTGCTTAGAGGGTTTAGCATCTGAGGTCATAGGGATGGTGTGTGAGCATATGTCAGGGTCAACACCTTTCAAATCCTTGTAACTCCAAGCGAATACATCTCTGTATTCTCTTAGCAAGGTAATCAATTCGTGCTCTTCTTCCTCTGTCAGGTCATGGCCTATATACGTGCATCTCTCCTCTCCTTCTTCTATGGCCACTACTATCTTCTTGGTGGTTTCTTTGTTATCATAGGCCTCTCCTGATTGTGCCTCTCGTTTAGGCATTCTTATCATGACTCTCCTATCATCTATCTCATACTTCTTAAAATTTTCTGGGACCTCAAACAAAGATTCTTCCTCTTCTGGTAAGGCTTCTCTCTTCTTTCGTTTCTTTCCTTCTTCCTTCGGGGTCATATGTGTTGCTAGCCTTACATCATTTATAATCTCTCCGTGCCTCTGGGGTTGAAATTCTACTTCATGGAAGTATTCTTCATCTGATGCAAATGGTGGGTCCATGATGATTGACTCTAGATCGGAGTCACTTGCATCCTCAAATGCATCAGGGCTAGGTTCGCATTCTTCTAGAACTGCCTCTCCCATGATTGGCTCTATGGAGAAGACTGAAATATCATAGCCATCCTCATCACAGTGAGGTGTCCATTGTTCTTCGTTGATGGCTACGTCCATTGTTGCTAAGATTTCTGCCCAACCGTGAGGTTCAAATTCTTCGTCTGGAAAAACTACAGGTGCATAGGCTGGGTCTTGGATTGATCTATGGGTTTCTTTCGCACCTACCTCTCTGGCTTTCTCTCTCTTCTCTTCTTCTACTGCTACCTTGCACATCCATAAGTGGGTGTCTTCATGCATCCATGAGGATCCAGACCCTATGGAATGCACCGATTCTGTGTCATCTTTGGCTCTATGGATGGGATTCCATTGGATAGGAGGGACATCTCTGTGAGAAAAATCCTTGAGATTGACTTTGGTTGTAACACCCAAGTGTTGCAGATACAAGGAATTGGTCCCCCAATCCTGTACCACTTGCAACTGTCGCATAAATGGTCTTCCCAAAATCATCTCATAGGCATGATTTTTGCTGAAGTCACATATAGCAAAACTATGCTCAAACTCAACACCACAAGTGGTGAGAGTTATTCCTTCTAGCAATCCTAGGGGTCTCTCTATGTGACCATCGGCCATTTGCAATTTCATTCTCGTTGGCCTGAGTGCCGGCTTGCCCCAACGCTTCCAAAGGGAAGTGGTGGCAATTGCAACTCCTGCACCTGAGTCCAAAATTGCCTTAGTGGTGTAGTCCTGGTAGGTAATGGGAAGATAGGTGTTCCCTTCTTCACCTTCACACATATCTCCTATCTTATCCAAGGGAATTTCTGGCACTGTCCTATGGGATCCTACCCGGGAACGTGGTTTTGCAACTTCAGTTACTCGACTGGCTGCACCTTTCCGCGCGTTTAGTCTATCCTCAGGCAGTTCTTCCAAAGTGAGATCGCGCTGCACTTTGGTGTTCTTTACTATCTCCGTGTTCCTAGGTATGACTGAATTGTCGTTCCTTACCATGACTGTGGGTGCTCTCATACATGTGGACTTTGCTTCCCATGGGCCTGTGAAGTGGGGTAGCTCCTGTATGGAATTAGACTCAAAGTCCAATCTCTCATGAGACTGAGTACTCTCATGTTCCCCGTAAATGGATGGGATGTCTTGTGGGAATTGGTCGTGTGCATCGTCCACCAGTTCAAATGGAGGGGCGACCTCACTTTCGTTATCCCATTTATCTTCTTGAATCTCTCGTAGGAAGTCTGGTGCAAACCGATTCATAGAAGAAGAAGTGTCTGGCTCCGTAGAATTAGGCACATAAGTAACCTGGGAAGGAGGGCTTATTCTGTTGTTGGCTCTCTCCTCGTTCCCACAGATGGCTGGAGCACAAGCTTCTTGGAGAGGATTACTTATTCTATTACTCTTCCAAGCAGGCTCATACGCTCCCTGAGAAGGAATGTAGGTCACCTGTGGAGGTACATAAGCTTTCGGGGGAGGCTCATGTGACTTTTGGGGGGGGAGATAAGCTTCTTGAGGAGGCACATGGGCTTCCTGAAGAGGCTGGCTTATCCGTTCTCTTGCCCTTTCCTTTCTTTGAGGGGCAGGTTCCTTCTCTGATTGTGCAATTAACTTCTCTATTCTTTCCAGCAGTCCATCAAAGTGTAACTGCGTCTTAGCTGAACTAGAAATGTTAAATAGGCGGCTGGCTTCAAACATGGTCTGAGCCAATTCCACCATTTTGGCACAAATCTTAGTTCGTTCAAGCTCTAGCTCGGCTCTAGGGTAGCATTTTTCATGATCAGTTACGGTTGGCCCTTCTTGGATTCTGGCCTGGTATGCTTTCAGCATCATATTAAGGTCTTCGGGAGTGGGATCAGCTAGGACTGATCCTACTCTAGGGGGTGGTGGGATTTGATGAGGCGGTGGGGAAAGTGGTGGGTTGGATGGAGGTGGGAGTGGTGGAGGCGGGGTAATGTGAGAGGGAGTTGGAGCTGTGAGTTCAGTTATCCTCGCTTTGGTTTCTCTTATGCTTTCCTCAAGCTCACTCATCTTTTTGGCCCATTGTCGTTTCATTCTTTCTCGACTATCTTTCCGTGCTCTAGTCCTTTTCTTTGTTACGCTCTCGGTTTCACTAGCCTCTGGGCCCTTTTCTTGGATTGCCTCTTGGTTTTGCTGCAATGCCTGAGCTCTAGTAACCACCTGCACTGGTGCAGTGGAAGTGACACTTCCTGAGGCATCCACAACCAACCCAATCACATTGATAGGAGTGATTTTTGGCATGTTATTGGGGTTCTTTGGGCAATCTCGTAAGAGATGCTCTTTTCCACAATCTTGGCAAAAGCCTTGGATCGTCACGGACTGATTTTGTGTAGGTGCAAGTAAGGGACAATCACGAATGAAGTGATCCCCCTGACATCGGTAGCATGGTCCTCTAGGAAAGGGTGGTCGTACCTGCCTAGGTTGAGGCCTAGGGTTGGGGTTTGCATACATGACGTTCGTGTAATCCGACTCCCAACTAGGTTCACTTGGTTCTTCACTATAGTAGGACTCACCATGTTCTGGAGACTGCATGTAGTAAGCTTGGGGACTATCGACATGTGTAGAATCAAAGCTATGGTCACTCGGGTCACTTTCTGAGATCAATGGGGTTACTGGTACTATGGCCCTATTCAGGTTTTCTTCTGCCACAGCATACTTTACTGGAATCACATTAGCGGGGTTTGGAGGCTGTTGAGCTAGCACCGGTTGGGGTCTCTGTTGGGCCTGATATTGTGGTTGGTAGGTTTGTTGGGGTCTAGCATATTGTGGTGGTGGATTTTGGTTCTGGTATCGGCCTTGTTGGTAGGGCTGCGGATAGGGTTGCCTAACTGCCTGCTTGTTGTATGGGCAATCTTGTGCGGTGTGATTGGTGTATCTCCGTTCTATGGTGCAGTACTGGCTACTAGGGTTTACTTGGGGTTGAGCCATAATAGGGCAGACATTCGCCATGTGGTCGCCACCACAAGTATAGCATCTTTTCACAGGGGCAAACCTAGGAATTTGTTTGCTAGAGACGCCTAGTTTTTGTGCCACTTTCTCTGCGAGTTCCTCAATTGATGTGGATTGCATGGAAGAGTGACTAGAAGCACTATCTGAATCTTTGTAGATTTTGGAAAGCTCTAGTTCCTCCCCTAGGTTATCTTCAATGTCAATGCACATGCGTACACACTCTTCTATAGTCCTAGGGTCCTTCAGATACACATAGGATCTCAATTTCGTACTCAGCAATCCATCAAGGAATAAGGCTACTTGTTTAGCAGATGTGGGTAGCTCCGAAATAGGGCATCTTTCCAGGTATTGTCTAAATCTTCTTCCTGCAAGTCTCACGGTCTCTTGAGGGGTTTGCTTGAAGCTGTGAATCAATGATGAGGTATTGTGTCTTATGCCACTCTTAGAGAACTCTACAATGAAAGCCTCTAGGAGTTGGTCTATGCTCCTGAACTGACGCTCATCCAATGGTTGAAACCATGTAAGTGCTGTGTTCCTAAGGGTTAGACCGAAGGCATTATACTGCGTGAACAGATCCTCAACCTGTTCAGCTCTCAAGACTTGCTTGAACTCCGCCACATGATCATAGGGATCTCCTGTGCCGTCAAAGTAATTCTTCATGGACTTAACTAGCTGGGTGGGTCTCAAAGTTCTTGCGTGCTCTCTAGGCCTCGGCAGAGGGAATCCATCTACATTTCTTTGGTTCCTGTGGGCTCTATGCATCTCAGGAGGTTCTACCCTATTCGTCTCCGTTCTCGTTCTTTCTCTGCCCAATGGGTTGGCAAAACTTACTTCTGGTCTATCTCTACTTCTGTCTCTTTGCGTACCATGAGCTTGGGAAGTTCCAGCCCCAGGGTGACCATAGGATACATTTGATCTTGGTTGAGGGAAAATAAATTCACCCTTCCAAGTGTAAGCATGCCTATCATTTTCTGTCACCACAAAGATCCGTTCTGAAGCATGATCTAAATAGGTCACTCTGCCTGGGCTATCCGGATCCTTAAACTCATAGATCATGATATTTCCTATGTCTGTCGGCTGATTAGACTTATACCTCCAAAAGGCTTCATCAGTTTCTCGATTGAGGAGCAATTCTATGCTCTTGTTGTCTTGGGGGACCCATTCAGGCGTGATAATCCTAGTGAGAACTGATTTACCTCGAGGGGTTCTAGGTTCCGCACCCATGTTCCCTTGTTCCAGGTCACCTAAGTCCGCTTCTGAGATTACATTCCCAAAGTCATCGGTCCTATCAGGGTGACTAGTGACTACATATATAGTTCCTTCTTTGTCCAGGTATGCACCATTTTCAAACTTGACAGCTGGGTGCTCTAGTCCAATGGATTGATCAGGGTTTTTAATCTGGACCACAGATCTTCCTAAGCCGTCCTCATAGATGCTAGCACCTAATCGGTTGGTCCTAAGGTACTCCAGCTGCGTTTTGTAAGGGCCTTCTACCCTGTACAGGTAAGGCACTCCTGAACTTCCCGTAGGTCTGTCCATGCCTTGAGACATTTCTGACTCACTGGTCTCAGAGCTAGGGTAGTTCGAGTAGTGGCTCAACTGCTGGGCCCAGGACCTAGCAGTGTGGTTGACACTAGCCTCTGAAGATCTAAGGCTTTGTCTTTCCCTTGCTAAATGTCGTCCTGATCTAAGGTTCATATGCCTATCTAAGTAGCCCAATTCTTTGCCCAGAGTACAACCTCGTTGCCGCTCAATTGGTATCAGTCACTTGATTCTTTTTAGTTATTTTATCACGTTTGAGTTCTTGTCTGATATCACGTCGTCGGAATACTTGAGTGTTCTTCGTACTTTTAGGTTGATCGTTCCACGTTAGGTTCTTTCCTTTATGTTACCGACCGTACAGAGATTAGATTTTTATCTTGAACTTGAGTTTTTAGGTAGTCTTCAACTTGATGACTGCCTATCGTCGCTCTGACTTACTCCTACCTCTTGTCGTTCTTAGCCTAAGCTATGAATTGACAGAGGGGGTTAAAAGTGTCCAACCTTTTGTTTCCTGCTCGGTTGCCGTTGAGTGCCCAGGAAATGTGTTCCCAAGCTCGCACTTACACTTGCTTAGAACGCCTCTCGATGCTCTGTAAGAGTTTCAAAGTTAGCTTTGAAATTTACATTCCAAAGACAGAACCAATTATTTTCATTCATGTAGCACAAACACAAACTTGCATAGTGATTTTCAAGAAAACAATCCTAAGGACCCCTGACTTTGATCCCCCTGGGTATGGTCAACTTCAAAATACCCTATCTAAAAATCAATGCATTATCTTTATAAAAAACAGTTGAGGGCGTGTAGTATATGCTACGAGCTTTCCAACAAGCCCTAGAGCTCAAAAAATGGATCTCGTATGAAAAAGTTGTGACCGTTCAGGGTTCTAGGGTTACGACAGGGTTCAAACAGGATCACTATGCAACAGGTTTTCCCCAAGTTGTTTTCCTAAGGCTTCCCCATGTGCTCAAGAGCATAATATTTGTGCCCAAAATTAGCCCAACTTTTCAATTAACAAACCCTAAAAAATTTGGCTAAAATTGGTTGTCAATCGTGATGGATAGGGCTGTCAATCGCGATGGACACTCAGTCAATCGCGATGGACAGAGAGTTCAGTCGGTCGCGATGGACACCCAATTCAGTCAATCGCGATGGACAGGGGGTTGAGTCAATCGCGATGGACAGAGACTTCAGTCAATCGCGATGGACAAGCAGTCGGTCGCGATGGATAGAGACTTCAGTCAATCGCGATGGACAGGGGTTCAGTCAATCGCGATGGACAGGCAGTCAATCGCGATGGACAGAGACTTCAGTCAATAGCGATGGACAGGGGTTCAGTCAATCGCGATGGACAGGGGTTCAGTCAATCGCGATGGACAGGCAGTCAATCGCGATGGACAGGCAGTCAATCGCGATGGACAGAGCTGTCAATCGCGATGGACAGGGCTGTCAATCGCGATGGACTAAAATTTTGCAAGATTTTCAAAAATTTTAGTGGGAATGTGGTGTGCAGGGTCTCTAGTCCGCTGTGGTGCACTCAGATTTACCAACAAGTGAAAATTTCTGTCAATCGCAATGGACAGAAGGCGGCGACTGCGAGACAGTTTCGTCGAGTTCCGTACCTGCGCGGGAGGCTGGAGATGGTGATGTACCTGCAAGATAGCTCAAGAAACATGCAAAAACAGCACATGCAATTTCGCTCTCTCGCTCTCTCTCAGAAGTGAAATGAGGGAAATGAGGTGGAGGTGGGGATATAGTCAAAAAACTGAAATTTTCGCGATGATGGAGATGGAGGTGGGAGATGGTGATGATGATGATGGAAGTGAAGATGGTAAAGAAAGTAAAAGAAAATAGATGAGAGTGAAGAAAATACCTACAACTCCAACGCGTCAACTCTACGTCTTACCATCACACGCTCGTCCTCAAAGCTTGATCCCCGGCAACGACGCCAAAATTTGGTGTAGCTCAATGATGAGTAGCACCTCCTTTAATGTCAATCCGGGAAGACGTGAGGATGGTATGAAGACCTCGAGCAAGTGGCGGCACAAGTGCGTGAGTGAGAAGCACACAAGCATGCACACACATACACACACACGCGCACACAAGGCAAGACAAAGAGTGAGAATTAATGGAGCTTTTAGATTACTTTCAAAATGCTCTTACAAGTTCGTTTCAATTACAATCTACCCTCTAAAATGAGCTCTCTAGCTCTTTTTATAGTTTTTGACTAGCTTTTGGCCCTGTCCAGACCTAGTGTCCGGCCTAGTTAAAAATTAGGTTCCAGGGCCAATTTGAGGGCTCAAACGGAGTCTAAAAAATACGAAAATTGATATGTAGGTACTTCTAAGGCTCCTCAAGCTCAAGGACTCCTTGGCTTGCACAAAACGGAGCTACAAAAATATGAAATGGTATTTACAATGATTGTTAGTGATAAGAATGACTGTTAAAAGATGTAGATTTGGAAAAATTGAAGGGCCTATCTGCCAGATTTGCGTCGACTGCTTTGTCTACTTACTCCTTCACCTTGTTCTGACTCTCTCCGTTGGCTTCCTTGTCTAGTCAATCCTTGGGTGCCCTGGCTTCCTTGTCTAGTCAGTCCTTGGGTGCCCATACTGCTCTCAACAACACCTCTCTTGTCACTAAACATTCTATTTATCTTACCAAAGAATTGTCAATTGAAGAACCAGGATCATATTAAGAAGCAAAGACTAAGGCAAAATGGAAGGAAGCTATGGATGAGGAGATTGAAGCACTCAAGGAAAGTGACACATAGGGACTAGTACCAAAGAAAGAAGCTATGAAGGTAATTGGATCTAGATGAATCTATAAAATCAAAAGAAATTCTAATGGGTCAATAAGCAGGTACAAAGCCAGATTGGTGGCCAAGCGTTTTGCACAAATCCAAGGCATTGACTCTGAAGAAACATTCTCACCTGTGGCCAAGATGCCAACCATTAGGGTATTGGTAAGTGTGGCTGCATCTAACAATTGGAACATGTATCAGCTAGATGTAAAAAATGCTTACTTGAATGGATGGATTTCACAGGAGGTATATACCTCACAACCTCCTGGCTATGAGGATCTTAAAAAGGTAACACATGTATGCAAATTTAAAAAAGGTTGTTTATGGATTGAAGTAGGCACCTAGGGCATGGAATCTACATTACTTAGAGAAAGTACATAGAGGATATGTTGAAGAAGTTTCATTTGTAGGATGCCAAAGTTGCAAGCACTCCAATGGAGGTAAACCTAAAACTAAGTTCCGATGAAGGTGATGAAATTGGTGATATTACATGCTACCAAAGCATAGTGGGAAGCTTGAACTATGCTACCTTAACAAGGATAGATATTGCATATGGAGTTAGTGTGCTAAGTCAGTTTATGCACAAGCCAAGGGTATCTCACTTGGAGGCTGCCAAAAGGATATTAAAATACCTCAAGGGTACTCAACATCATGGTTTGTATTTCCCTTACACTTCACACTTGGATATCAAGATTTATTCAGATGGAGATTGGGCAGGATGCAAGGATGATAGGAGGAGCACTTCAAGATACATTTCATTTGCAGGTGATAAACCAATATCATGGTCTTCAAAGAAGCAACCTACTATTGCTTTATCTTCTACAGAGTCAGAGTATAGAGGATTGGCTAATGCTACTCAAGAAGCCATATGGATTAAGTTATTATACACAGAATTGGATTTGTATACTACTTCACCGTTGATATTTGGAGACAATACAAGTTCCTATTTATCATGCTAGGACCAAGCATATAGTGGTCCATTACCATTATGTGAGAGAAAAGCTATTAAGCAAGGACATTCAACTAACATATGTATCAACCAACATGTAGTGTGCAGATTTGTTAACCAAGGCATTGGATGGAACCAAACTTTGCAGGTTCAAATCAATGATTGGATTGCAGGGTACACATGAAGACTGAAGATAAAAGACCAAGCCAAAATGTTTGGCTTGAGGGGGAGCTATTGGTGCAAATCACAAGCCTACACATTTGGCTTGTAATTCATACACATATGAAGATGCATAGGAATCTAGGCTAATGGTTAATTACCATTTTTGTAAAAGTCATATTTGACGTGGAATCATCAAACCATTAAGAGAATATCTCCTAGGATGTAGGAGAATGATTATACAAAGCCAAAGTTTGAATTCAAATTCAAACTTTGAACTCAATCTCTATAAAAGATCAACTCAAAAAGCTGCGGGTAGAAGAGTCACTTTCCGAGCTTCTCATTCTTAATTCTGAGTGTGTGTGAGGCACACACTCTAGCCCACACCTATCTACACCATTAGGCAATGATCTTCATGCCTATGGCATTGTACAACATTGTTCATTAATAAATATATCTACATTGTTCATTTCTGAGTTCTTTGTCATAGTCTTAGAAAGTCAGTCAACTTGTGGAGATCATATCGCACTCATTTCTCCACCAAATTCAAAGATCTATAGCTTGTTGGAATCAGCTAAAAGTATTGTACATGCTACCAAAAATTGAAGGATTTTTGTTTAGCCATTTCAGAGAAAAGTTCTTCGAGGTGATCCCTGGTCAAAGTTTGCAACAGTCCTAAAATATTGGGGGTAAAGATTTACTTGCTAAATGGATTTCTCTAAGCATACTTAATATTTTTAAGTAGTTCCACTTGTAATAGTTAGCTTGCTCAGCTAGTTAGATACCCCTAAGAGGAATTTTTCCAATTCCTACTGTGCTGGTCATACTGAGCAAAAGATACAGCAAGTGTCAAGTAAAAAATAGAAGGTTTTCTTCAAGGCTTGAAGTTCAAAGTTGTCTGTTTTGATTCTATCTTTTCATACATCATTTCCAAAATACATAGGCTATTTTATGGTGCCATTGGAAAGCTTTAGCAATCAACGGAACTCAAATTAAGTTCTTCTTTATACGGGGTACATACAATGCATTTTTCAAGAGAATCACACCTCCATTTTGCAGGCGTAAGCTCAATTTCACCTACTCCAACGATAGGATAAGAGGCAGTGTTTGCACACACCACATGTCCTCCTTTGGGTGCATCTTTCAAAGAGGAAAAAAATCTTTTGAATGATGTTATGTGCTTTGAAGCCCAATCCGAATCAGCCTCACTCACAACCATACATTTAGAATGCAAAGAAGCATCATAATGACATGTAACAACACATGCCCAAAAATCTTGAGCCATGTTAGCTTCATCATTCTTTACATTTACTGAATTTTCAGCAATAGACATGCCGGATTCCTTCTTCTTTTCATTGCGTTTAGCAAGCTCTCTACATTCATCGATAGTATGTCCCACCTTTCGAAAATATTTGCATCTCTTCTTCTTTTGCAAATCGGCATCATTAGAGGAATGAGTGGAAGAGGATACTTGAGGCTTTGGTTTTGATGAACCCAAAGCTGAGCAATACTTGCTTTTCCCCTTTTGTGAGATAGCAAGTGCTTGCGTTCCCTAAATCAAACCACTCCTATTCACTCTAGATTGCTCTTCTTGCAAAAGAAGAGACACAACCTCATCAAATGAATACACATTAGGACTTCCTTTTGCAACCAAATGGAGAGTAGTAGCAAAGCTTTGAAAAGATTCCAGTAATCCTTTCAACAATGTAGAAATGAGTGATGCATCCGTAATGATTTCATCTGTGTTTGCCAATTGCTCTTTCAAGTCCTTGATGTGTGTCACATACACATCCACCGAATCATTTTCAGCCATACATACATCTTCAAGTTGCTTCCTCAAGTATTCAACACGTGCTTCATTACACAGGGCATACAAAGAAGCAAGAGTGTCCCATCAACCATGCCTATCGTGATGTAGAGCATGACCGAATGTGTGGAACTACATGTTGGTTCACAGAAAGCGCAATCAAAGCATGAGCTTGAGCATCTTTTTCATCCCATCTAAGCTGCTCCTGTGTAGGTGGAGAAGGAGAAACCACTATAGTTGAAGAAGAAGCTCCATCTGTGATAGTAGAGCGTGAAGTAGACAAACCTGCAGGTCTTCCATCTACATCTGCCACTATGTTCCAAACTTGTTTAGCAACAAGAACATGCTTTATCATGTAAGACCACATCGGATACTTGGTCCTATCAAGCTTATCTTCAGCTTGAAGCATGCCAAACAAGTCATTGTTGCCCACCATTTCACAAAAGAACAAGAATGTGACAAAATCTTTACTTCGATGAAAGTTGAAATAAATGCTGAAATTTCAGTTCACAAATTGTCACGCTGATGTTGATTTTGACTACACGAATGGCTTTGAAATGGGGGTAAAACTCGAGCTCACCTAGCAAAAATGTTTCTTGGCTATTGAAATTCGTAGTTCTATGCTCGAAAGTCGATTTGCACTACTAAAAGTGCGCGCCGCGACGTGAAAAACCAAAACTTGAGAAGGAGCTGAACTTGCTCTGATACCACTGTTAGGTGTGTGTAGAAGTGCATAAGACACAAAAATAAGCACACACAAGGAGCACAAATGCAGCAAGACACATGGAGAGGATGATGGCTGAAATAGCTCTCTCTATTGATGATGAACTGAACTGAAGTAAGAGTTGAATAATATCCCTAAGTACAAATTACCACCACATATGAGAGTATCAAGTATGTGGTAACATGGGGAAAAGACATCTATCTAGCACTAGAGTAAAAAGTTGCCATGTATAGGGAAAAGGTTCACATCAAAGGTACTCGAGGAACACATAAGTGTAACATATATAACTCTGAAGTGTATTACGGCAGGTACAAAGCAGGTTTTAGCAGTACCACTCACTTCCTTTAGGTATCCATCCATCTCTTCCAACACACGTCCGGTAGTGGTATGTGTTGTGTTATTATATGCAAAGGGTAGTAAAGGAAGTTTCTCATCCGAATTACTTGGATTATCTAAAGAATAACATTGTAATAACTCTAAAATAGTATTATTTGTAGCTTCACTTTGCCCATTACTTTCAGGATGAAATGCAAAGCTAAAGTATATTTTGGAATCTAAATTTTGAAATAATATAATCGAAAAGTGATTACAAAAACTAACATCTTGATCTAAAAGAATAACGTTGGGAAAACCATGATATGGAAAAAAACACTTAATAAATAACTTAGCAGCTTGAGTGCAGAAAGAGTCCTTTTACAAGGAATGAAATATGCTTGTTTACTAAACTTATCAACAATTGTCCAAATCATATCATTATGAGATGAAGTTGTAGGAAAACTAGTAATAAAATCCATAGAAGTTTGTTCCCATGGTCCATTAGGTATGGGAAGTGGCATTAATAATCCAAATGCTTTTCCATGATATATTTTCACATGTTGTGACACAATGCAATCAAAAACATATTGTGCAATATCCTTTTCCACATTTGGCCAAAAGAAAATTTTTTTACATGTAGAAATAGTACTTTCTATTCCCCTATGACCCATATACGATGATTCATGTATCGTTTTCATAACAAATTCTTTAAAACCTTGTCTGATGCATAACTTGTGTTGGAAATACAAGAATCCATTATGAAAAGTGCAGTGATCCTCACTAAATATTTTAGAATTATTGAAAACAATCCATGTTTGTGAAAAATACAAATCAGATACATAAGTAGGAATTATGTCATGAAATTAATGAATATGAATAGTAGAAATATTATGTATTGAAACAATATTTGTTTGGGGGGATGGGAAGCGACTAAGGGCATCAACTACAACATTAGCTTTGCCAGGTTGATATTGAATCATAGGATGAAAATCTTATATGAATGAACCTCTTTTAATGTGTCTCTAAGAAATCAATGGTTGATTTAATAAATGCTTAATAGCCTATTGGTATTTTTTGATTAAAACGAACCCATAAGGTAATATTTCCAAATTTTTAAAGCATGCAAAACAACCAAAAGTTCCTTATCATATGTACTCTAATTTATCTTAGAAGGTTTAAGTTTCCTACTTTCAACTGCAATGGGATGATCATTTTGCATTAAGATAGCACCTATACCTAAACCACTAGCATCTATAACTACATGGAAAGGTTGTATAAAATATGGTAATTGCAAAAAGGTGCATGAGAAAGTGCATGTTTGAGTTTTTCAAAATATTGTTATTGTGGTATTCACCATGCAAATTTTAACTTTTTATTTAATATAAAATGAGTGGAAGTGCTAAATAAGAAAACCCTTTTGCGAAATTTCTATTGAAACTAGCTAACCCTAGAAAAGAGCATACATCATTCATAGATTGAGGTACATGCCATTCTTCAATTTCTTTAATTTTCTTTGGATCTACATGAATGCCTTGAATAGAAACAATATGGCCTAAATACTCCAATTCATTTTCGAAAAAATAATTCTTTTTAGGATTGACATAAAGTTTGTTTTTGCGTAAGTCAATCCTTGTAAAAAGACTCTTTCTGCACCTCAAGCTGCTAAGTTATTTATTAAATGTATTTTTTTGCATCATGGTTTTCCAAAAGTTATTCGTTCATATCAAGATGTTCGTTTTTGTAATCACTTTTGGGTTGCATTATTTCAAAATTTAGGTTCTAAAATAGAATCTAGCTTTGAATTTCATCTTGAACGTAATGGGCAAAGTGAAGCTATGAATAGTACTATTTAAGCTTTATGACATTGTTATTCTTTAAATAATCTAAGTAATTGGGATGAGAAACTTCCTTTACTATAGTTTTCATATAATAACACAACACATACCACTACTAGAGGTGCGCCATATGAAATTATTTATGGTAAAAAGCTTCCCACTCCCATGACTATCACTCAAATTGATATACCTATGGTTGATTCTTTTGCTCAAGATCACATTTCTACACTTACTGAGGTTCATGAGCACATTAAAAAGAGTCAAGAATTTTACATGCGTAATGTTAATAGGAAACGAGTAGCTAGATAGTTTAATGGAAATGACTTTGCATGGTTATGAATAATTAAACATTTGAAAATTATTTCACAACATGCTAAGGTTAAACTTGTACCACGTTATTATGGACCTTTCCATATATTCAAACAATTAATGAGAATATACTAATTATTTTCATATTAGTTTATTAAAATCTTTTAAAGGAACTTTACCACTAACTCCTATTTTAGATGATCCTCCATTACTTGAAGAGGATCCTGAAATTTTAATTCCAAAGAAATTACCTGATTATGTTGTCACTATTACATGCACAAGTAACCAATATCATAGATATTTAGTTAAATATAAAAATCACTCACTTGAAGAATCTCAATGGATTCATAAGACATCACTAACTCCACATTATGATCATTAAATGTCTACATATCATTCATAGTCACATTAAATTCTAGTTTTCCAATTTCGTGCATGTGCTTTTATATGGAACATGCTTATTATAGTTTAGTGATGGGATAGGTGGCTCGCCATCCATGTCTATTTTATTCTTATCAACTACGGCATGTTGCTTGTCAACTGGGGGCGTGTTATACTTTATGGAATAATGGAATGGTGTATGGATTTTAATGTCTTGAGGTTTTTAATGTGATTTGTGTTTTGATTTAGTAGGTGAAGAATCATGAGGGTATGAATGCACGTGGACTTATTCAAATATTTTTTGCAGATATTTAGAAGATAGTATTTTCATTATTTTTTGTTAAAATAATAGGTCGCTTTAGAAAGAGACATTTTTGTAAAGATAGTAGATCAAGATTTTTGTAAATAAATCCGATTTTCATAAAATTATTCTTTTTGTGAGATTTTGTTTCTATAATATCCTCTACATATGAGCATCTACAGGGTATTTTAATGTCTTGAGGTTTTTAATGTCATTTGTGTTTTGATTTAGCAGGTGAAGACTCATGAGGGTGTGAACACACATGGACATATTCAATAATTTTTGGATATATTTAGAAGATAGTATTTTAGGTATCTTTTCATTACGTCCTAAATAGAAGATACATAAGGGTGATGCTTTGAAAAGCATACTTTTACAAAAATTTGCTTTATTTAAGAAACCGTGATCTATTATTTTTACAAAAACGTCACTTTCTAAAGCGATCTATTATTTTTACAAAAAATAACTAAAATCCAATCTTCTAAATATTCTCCTAAATATCAACAAAAATATTTGAATAAGTCCACACATGTTCACACCCTTATGAGTCTTCACCTACTAAAGCAAAACACAAATCACATTAATAACCTCAAGACATGAAAAATCCATATAGCATTCCATTATTCCATAAACTATAACAACTCTATTTCTATCCTAATACTCTTAAGACAAATTCATCATGGTCTTCTCAATTGGCCAATGAGTTTATTCCCCATAAAGTTGTGGTTATACATACTTCTATTGCTTATATACTACACCCGCATGTGTTATTGTCCCTTGATGTGTAAGTTATTTAGATGCCATGTGGTGGGACCTTGTCCTTGCACTTCTCATAGCAAACCTTCATTAACTTAAATCTCTTTAATGTTTTCTCAAAGGAAAAAAAGTGAGGAGATGTTTCATGTGTGAATATCAAAAATTAACTTAAGAGCATAAAACAATTTCTATAAGAGGTGATTCTAGTTCTATTTGATTGGACATACAATATAATAGATCCGATATAAATTTCCTTATTGTTCTTCAAGTAAACTTTGACTGATCTTGAAAATAATGAAAGTCTCTCACTCAACATAGGCAGACAACAACAAGGATACATAATCTACATTGAAGGGCTTGCATCACTATCCAGAAGAATCAAAATTGTGTGTTTTAAAGTGTTGTAGATAGCTAGTAGTGTATACTTACATTGTTTGAAGATTTATTATTTTTCCACAATTAAACGCTAAGTTAGAACCAAAACATTAACTTTGGGCATTGTAGAATATCATTTATTTGGGCCTAAAACCTTTCAAAACTAAATAGGGAGTGTTGATTCATCCCCTAACAATGTTATCAAAGGATTTTGAAGCACGTGGGACTCTTGCAAGAGCTCAACACAACCATTGGAAGGTAGTAACGATCTCCACAAAGGAGCTCAAGCACAACTACAAGCTATAGCAACATTCAAAATTGAATTTTCAAGCTAGAAGCAAGCACCTGAATACATATCAAGGATAGAAGCTATAAGAAGGTAATCATTTTGAACTTTGGCTCTTCCATCACACTCAAGGAAAGAGTAGAACGCATAGAAGCTTAACCAATCAGTGAATATGTTACCCAAATAGAGAAGTTGGAGAAAGGAAGCTACTAGCCTTGGAGATTTTATTTTAGTCATTTCCCCATGGGTGAAATAAGCAAGGAAAGTGAATGGCTGAATTTAAAGAGAAAGAAGAGTCATATTCACCCTATTGAAACATATTAGTAATAGCATGATTGGACATATCCAAGACTTTGCCTCATCTAAGAAGGTTTGGGAGGCTTTGGAGAGCTTGTACTCCATCTCCACAAAGGCTCAAAATATTCAGCTCAAGAATGATTTGAAAAACTTAAGTAAGGCTTCAAATAGTAACATCAATGATTATTTCCTTAAGGTAACAGAGATTAAGGATGCCTTAGGATAAATAGGTGGCTCCATCCATGAAAATGATTGGGTAACTTATACTCTAAATGTTCTAAGAGGTGATGATAAATGGAGACCATTGAATACCTTGGTATATGTGAGGGACTTGTTCTATATTTTGATTAGTTATCCACACTCATGATGATCGAGACAATGAACCTCAATCAAAATCATTCAAATAGCAATAGAGCCCCAATCTTTTATGTATCATAAGGGAGAGGAAAGGGAGATGGAAAGAATGAACAAGGCAAATGTTGAGGAAGACAATGAAATTATCAAGAAGGATTGAGCATCAAAGCTATGGATAAAGGGAGATAGGACATCAAGAGGGAAATTAATTCAAACTCAAGGAAGGGACTATACAAAGGAATGCTAGAATTGTGGCATGATAGGCCACATTACAAGAGACTCTTACTCACAGGATAGCCAAGAAGGCTATATTCAGATTCAAAGTATCTTAGAAAATACTTAAAATATATGATTGAATGATAATCACTTAACCATGATTCAAAGAAGTGGTAGGAAAGAAGGCATAGACACCACATGGTACATCGACAGTGGATGCTCAAATCACATGAGCTTCCATAGGGAAATGTTTTGCAAGTTGCATCAACCAAGCACACAAGGTAATGTAGAGGGGGAGGACACTGAGCATAGGATCACACTCGTAGGTGATGTTCCTTTGGATAAAATTCAAAATGTGAAGTATGTCAAAGATGTGTCACATGTTCCCATAATCATGAAGAATATAGTATTTATTGCATAGATGGTTGAAAGAGGGCATGTAGTCAAGTTTCAATAACAAAGGATGCTTTGTGGAAGATCAAAGGCAAGGCTACAAGTTGATAGCTAAAGTTAAGAAGGAAGAATATTATTCACTATGGAGGTAATACCACCCTTATCACATCTAGTCTATTTCACATTTTAGAGCAAGGAAATAGTTTAAGTGAATTTGTGGCACAAGAGAATTGGCCACATAAACCTTCAAAAGATGAAGGACATCCAGAGAAGAGAAATCATAAGTGGTCTCCCAAATTCTTATTCTCAATCTATGCAATACTTGTGTGAAGCATGTCAATTCGAGATGCAAGGAAGGGTTCCATTCAAGGAGAGTACACATATTATCAGATTTCTATTGGACCTAATTTACACTGACATATGGGAACCAACCGTGGAGCCCTAATTTGGAGGGACTAGGTGATTTTTTACTTGCATTGATGATTATGCATGAATGGTTGTATTGTCCAAAGCCAAGGTTTGAAGTGTTTACTCACTTTATAGTTTTGAAAGAACTTGTTGAAAGAGAGATACGTATATACATGAAGATTGTTAGATGAGATGGATGGGGAGACTACTTCTCCAACACTTTTTTTGAATTTTTATGTCATAGTGGCATCAAATGTCAATATACATGCAACCATAAAATGGGGTTATAGAGAGGAAAATAGACACATAGCTGAAATGGCAAGATTGATGCTCAATGAGGTGAATGTTCCCAATTGCTATTTGGTAGATGCAACAAGTAAGACCATCTACATCATGAATAGGGGCCCTACTTTGTCCAAACTTTCTTTCCATCCATGTGAATCATGCTATGATAAGAGACCGGATCTATCTCATCTCAAGGTTTTCAATTGTGTATGTTACATGGATGTGACTTATGAATTGAGGAATAAACTTGAAGAAAAAGGAAAAATGTTTATACTTATTAGGTATTCAAGTGAGAAAAAGGTTTTTACATGCTATGATCCTAAAAAGGGTTTGAAGGTGTCTAGAGATGTTATCTTTGATGAATTTCTACCTTCGTAGGGAGTGAAAGATTCATTGCGAGTTGAATACATACATGATGCCAATCTAATTTTGAAGACGTCATCAAATGATAGTCACGCATCTCCATGCAAATGAATATTGATAACCAAGCCTACTTCTATTCAAGGAAGCTCTACAAGAAGCCAAGGCAAGGACAAAGAAGATGATCAAGACAATCCATTGGTAGAGATGGATAGCAAGGGTGAAGGAGAGTTTGAAGAGATAGAGTCTCTAAACGTGAGGACCTCAAAATCGAGGGAAAAAATGTTCACTCAAGCCCCTCAGGAGAGAATAATGTAAACATAATAAAGGTATCCAATTCAAAGATTAATTTATGACTCTTTCATTGCCAAACGTTATGCATACATGAGTCAAGTAGCATGGGAGGAGCCTAATTGTTTTGAGGATGCAAGTAAGCATGAAGAATCAAATCAATTGAGGCATGAAGAATTCAAAGAACTCAAGAAGAACCACACTTGGTTATTGGTCCCAAAGACAAATGACATGAAGGTGAAAGGCAACAAATGGGTACATAAGGTAAGGAGGAATTAAAATGGGAGCATGTCTAGATATTATGCTACGATATGGCCAAGGGTTTGCACAAACATATGGCATTGACTTAAAGGATAATTTTAGACCAAGCATGGATGACTATAGTGAGAACAGGGATTGCAATTGTAGCCTCAAAGAGACAAAAAATCCACCAACTATATGTCAAGAATGCTTTGTTAAATGGTGACCTAGAAAAGATTGTTTCTTTGGAGCAAGCCAAAAGGCTCTAAAGATGAGGGTATCCTTATCATGTGTGCAAGCTAAAGAAGGCTCTTTATGGCCTCAAGAAAATCCCAAGATCTTGGAAGAAAATGCTTGTTGAATACTTGGTCGAATTTGGGTAAAAAAAAAGTGCAATGCTTCATGCCATATTTCTTCAAAAAATCTGAAATATCCTTCCCTTGTAGAAGATATACACCATCTTCAATATTGTACTTCACATTGGGTTCCAATGAACTATTGATACTCTTGCAATGCTTCATGCCATCGCTCTTCAGCAAATCTGAAATATACTTCCTTTGTAAAAGATATACACCATCTTTGTTCTTCATAGCTTTGATTCCAAGAATTTAGATCAATTCTCTTAAATATGAAATTTTAAATTCAGATCCAAGCTCTACTTAAAATTTTTGACGATTTATTTTTTCCACATTTAAACACTATGTTAGAACCAAAACATTAACTTTGGGTCATTGTAGAAGATAACTTTTATGGGCCTAAAACCTTTCAAAGTTGCATAGGGTGTGTTGATCATCCCCTAACAATGGTATTAAAACATTTTGAAGCACTCGGGACTCTTGAAAAAGATCAAAGCAACGATTTGAAGCTAGTAGGGCTCTCCACATGGTACATCAATAGTGGATGCTCTCCACATAGACACCCCATGGTACATCAATAGTGGATGCTCTCCACATAGACACCCCATGGTACATCAATAGTGTTGCTCAATTTTCATGAGATTCAATGGGGAAATGTTTTGCAATTTGTATGAACCAAGCAAACAAGGGAATGTAGAGGGGGATGGCATTGAGCAGAGGATCACACACATAGGTGATGTTCCTTTGGAAAAAACTCAAAATGTGAAGTGTGTCAAAGATTTTGGTAAACTAGTCGTATGCTTTGAATTTTGATTTCTCTTCTAAGTCTTGGCTTTTTTAATAGGAGTCCTTGTGGACTAGTTGAATAATGCTTTATGACAAAAGGACAAGGCACTACTTGAATGTATAAGTCTAGAAAAGCATGCTTTGAGACTTGGAATAGTCTATTTAAGAATTATTTGCAGTTGCATGATGATGATATTATGGGAATCTATGATTTATCCATTAGCTCTAAACATGTGCTTATTGGTCAAAAGAAGATGTTGATTGAAAAGCTAGAGACCTGCTCTAACCATAATGGGTAGGACCTTTTCTCTCTTGTTGGAGATATGTTTCTTCATTTCAAAAAGTTCTCTACTCCTTTCAAACCAATTGTAGACACGTTAAACAAAGCATGGAAGCTTTCAATACTACTCCTCAGTGGCACGACAAATTCAAGAGTATTTGGGTCTTTCCTTTATCATCCAAGCATTCTACCTTGTTGTGGATGATTTTGCACAAAGGAGTGTGGACTTGCAACAAAACTAAGAAATTAAATATTAATGCAAGCTTGTGTTACTTCTGTGGCAAGGAGGAGGAGCTTGCTCATCTTTTCATAAAGTGTAAGCATGCTCAAAGATAGTGGAGACTCAAAGCCCCTGCATAGCTTGTAATACTGTATTAATATTCAATTTCATGTTTGTTGTTGTAAAAATAACAAGTACATTCAATGCGCAACCGCTGTCCAGTCATGGGCTGTGGTCCTTGTGGGCTTCGTAACTGCTGGACCAGTGGGCCATCCACGTTTACTTGTGCTGTCAGAAAGGTGAACTTCTCACAGCCTGAAGCAGTCCATTGAGCTGTACACAACCTTCGGAATCAAGATCTGTTAGATAGCCGACAGTTGCTTATTTACACATTGCGATGGAAGAACTATGTCTTCCTCAACGTGAACATGTCTGTGACAAACAAGTCATGATTCATGTCTCCTTGCCATCTCCGCTTATCCTTATCGGTGTCGACCTGTAGATCGTGACATATGGATGATATGACTCGCATCTGATCCTGTCTTCCAAGTTTGCAATATTTGATCTCCATCATCTTCGCTGTCAAGTTCCGAATTGGCCCGCAAAATAATACATCTTAATAATTGAGGACATGTGAGGATGAAGTTGGGTTGCTACTTGCTCCCGCATGAATGACAGACCACACAATGATCGAACACATGATTAGGAGAACTTCCACACACTTTACACCTTCACTGCTAGCATAAGAATCGATATTGTCATCTGCCACTTTCGTCACATTCAGAGCGAGCTTGCTTAAGACGAATAAGGGGAAAATCGGTTCTTCAGATCTGCCTTCACGAAATTTTCACAAAGTGGATGAGCTCTTCGAAGTCCATCGATCTCGGATACTCTTCCGCTATCTTTTATTTCTTTTATTTTCTAACTCAATCTGATCTCTCAATGGTCTGGTCGATACCGAGTGTTGTCATAGATGGAGAGTTTTTTTTTCCAATAAAGGAAGTTCGACAATAGCCTACTCTCTCAAGCTTTAATTAATAGAAAAATTTTACATCTAAATGGGCCTAGCATCCATGAGACCCCCGAATTCCACAAAGCAGGGGTTGCTTAAGAACTTGCTAGAAAACATTACAAAAAAGGTTAATAACCTTTTCATCCCCTTCACGGGTGGCCCACTTAATTTTAATCTTGTTGGTTTCCAGAAAAAACACTCTATGATGTTTAAAAGAGTAGAGACTTCTTACAATTGGATATTCTTTTTCCTAAAAAGAAAAGAAACTTTTCAAATCGTGATCCTCTCATAAGTTAAAAACAAAAATTCTCATAGGGTCTCAACTTTGTCCACGTGCCATCAACAACCATGTCTCACCTTCTAACAAACTCATACCTTCTAAATCATGGACCAAATTATTGATTGTTCCAGTAGGCTTCATTATTACTCGAACTTTGCAAAGATGTTGAAGACACACTCATAATGTAGAAAAAGTGTCAATAATTGCTTATTCATTACAAAGGAGTGCTAAGACAACATGGTTCTATTCATTATGAAGGACTACCAGAGACAAGATGGCCTGCTATTAGATTATGAATTTGGGAATTCAGGATTCTCAGATTATGAATGGGAATTTAGGATATTGCTCAAGACATATTTCAAAACCTTAAGAATAATACGCGATCAGTCTCCAAGATTGAAGTGAGACTCAATAAGAGGTGAAATGTTCAATGGTCCAATTCTCAATAGAGACATACATTCTCTAGTTTATGGGCCTTTCCTATTTGTATCAAACACTCATTTCTTCAATGACTTATCTTACATAATGGCCAAAGGATAGGCAACAAGGCTAAGAGAATTAAATTCAATGAAGGTCCTCACCTCATCTTTTTATTAACTACTCGCATGCCAAGAGATTTTGGTAGATTTTTAATCCTTATCAGAACCTGAAGGTTATTCCTCATAAGGGTACTAAAGAGATTTTTGTTGTCAGTTACTAAAAATTGGATTTGGTGCTTTGGAAAATTTGGAGAAGTCACATTCCCTAGCATTTTTAGCTTAGCACAAACCAAAAAAAAAAATCAAGGAGGAAAAAAAGAGGAGTTCTTGTACTCTCTAAAATCAGCTTTGGCACCTTGTCATCATTAAATTATCTAGGCCATTAATTAAAAACCTTGTAAGAATGACCATCTTTTGAGGATTCTTGAAAGACACCACCCCAATAAATGGAGGATTCTTGTTGACCTTCGGATCCCGCATACGCATGTATGTACAGGATAGTACAGAAATGAAATCACACAAAAATACTCAAAGAATAGAAAGAGATAAGAGAATTGATACTAGATTGGGTACAATCTCCTCCCCCCCCCCCTCCCCCCCCCCAATACTCTAATGGACGAGTCTACTAGAGCATGTGTATTCACAGGTATTTTTTCATTACATCCTATATAGAAGATATATGAGGGTGGTGCTTTGAAAAGCGTGCTTTTATAAAAGTCTACTTTATTTACAAAATCATGATCTACTATTTTTACAAAAACCTCAGTTCCTCCTAGAGTGATCTATTATTTTTACAAAAACTAACTAAAATACTATCTCCTAAATATCTCCAAAAATATTTGAATAAGTCCACACACATTCACACCCTCATGAGTCTTCACGTGCTAAATCAAAACACAAATCACATTAAAAACCTCTAGACATTAAAATCCATATAACATTCCATAATTCCATAAAGCATAACATGCCTCCCAGTTGACAAGCAACTGACCTTAGTCGATAAAAATAAACCAGTCACATGTCCCATCACTGAACAATAATAAGCATGGTCCATGTAAAAACATATGCATGGAATCAAAAAACGGGAATTTAATGTGACTGTGAATGGAATGGAGAAATCAAATGATCATAATGTGGAGTAAGTGATGTCTTATGAATCCATTAAGATTCTTCAAGTGAGTAATTTTTATATTTAACTGAGTATCTATGATATTTGGTACCTCTGCATGTAGTAGTGACATCATAATCAAATATTTTCTCTAGAATTAAAACTTCAGCATCCTCTTCAAGTAATGGAGGATCATCTAAAATAGGAATTAGTGGTAAAGTTCCTTAAAAAGATTTCAATAAATTAATATAAAAAGAATTATGTATATTCCAATGAGAAGGTATGTCTAGTCTAAATGCGTTCTCATTAATTTTTTGAATAATATGCAAAGGTCCACAATAATGTGGTGCAAGTTTAACCTTAGGATGTTGTGAAATATTTATCAAACATCATTTAATTATTCCTAACCATACAAAGTCCTTTTCATTAAACTGTTTAGCTAGTCCTTTCTTATTAACATTACGCATGTAACATTCTTGGCTCTTTTCAATGTGGTCATGAACCTCATGAACTTTAGAAATATGATCTTGTGCAAAAGAATCAGCCATAGGTATATCACTTTGAGTGATAGTCATGGGAGTGGGAAGGTTTTTACCATAAAGAATTTCATATGGTGCACTTCCGGTAGGGGTATGTGTTGTGTTATTATATGCAAACTATAGTAAAGGAACTTTCTCATCACAATTACTTGGATTATCTAACGAATAACAACGTAATAAATCTAAACTAGTACCATTCGTAGCTTCACTTTTCACATTACGTTCAAGATGAAATGCAAAGCTAAACTATATTTTGGAGCCCAAATTTTGAAATAATATAACCCAAAAGTGATTACAAAGAATCACATCTCGATTTGAAAGAATAACTTCTGAAAAACCATGTTGCGGAAAAATAAATTTAATAAATAACTTAGGAGCTTGACGTGCAGAAAGATTCCTATTACGAGGAATGAAATATGATTGTTTACTAAACCTATCAATAAATTTCCAAATCATATCATTATGAGATGACGTTGTAGGAAGACCAATAGTAAAATCCATAGAAATTTGTTCCCATGGTCCATTAAGTATGGGAATTGGCATTAATAATCCAAATATTTTTCCATGATGTCTTTTCACACGTTGACACATAATGGAATGGGAAAAAATATTGTGCAATACTCATTTCCATATTTGGCTAAAAGAAAAATTCTTTACATGCAGAAATAGTACTTTCTATTCCCCTATCACCCATATATGGTGGTTCATGCATCTCTTTCATAAAAAATTCTTCTAAACCTTGTTTGATGCATAACTTGTGTTGGGAATACAAGACTCCATTATGAAAAGTGTAGTGATCCTCACTACTAGGTTGATATTGAATCATAGTCTAAAAATTTATAATGAAGCCCATTTAATGTGTCTTTTAGAAATCAATGGTTCATTTAATAAATGCTTAATAGCCTATTGGTTTGTTTTGATTAAAACTTCAGAACCCATAAGGTAATGTTTCCAAATTTTTGAAGCATGCAAAACAACCAAAAGTTGCTTATCGTATGTACTCTAATTCTTCTTAGATAGTTTAGATTTCCTACTTTCAACTACAATGGGATGATCATTTTGAATTAAGATGGCACCTATACTTAAACCACTAGCATTTGTAAGTACATGGAAAGGTTGTGCAAAATCTGGTAATTGGAAAAAGGTGCATGAGAAAGTCCATGTTTGAGTTTTCCAGAAGCTTGTTGTTGTGCTACTCCCCATGCTAATTTTAACTTTTTGTTTAATAATAAAATGAGTCGAAGTTCTAAATAAGAAAAACCTTTTACAAACATTCTATTGAAACTAGCTAACCCTAGAAAAGACCATAGATCATTCATAGATTGAGGCACATGCCATCCTTCAATTACTTTAATTTTCTTTGTATCTACATGAACGCCTTGACTAGAAACAATATGGCCTAAATACTCTAATTTGTTTTGGAAAAAACTAACTCTATTTAGGATTGGCATAAAGTTTTTTTTTTGCATAACTTATTCCTTGTAAAAAGACTCTTTTTTGCACCTCAATGTTGGGAAAGATGGATGGACACCTCAAGAAATGAGTTGGTACTGCTAATCCTTGCTTAGTACCTACCCTATTTTACTTCAGAGTTGTGTTTTAGGCCCTTTTAGCTTCCCAATGACACTAAATAAGTGCCTATGTGCTTTGAAGATGATGATTCAAACAATAGGAGCAAAACAGATAAGTTTGCAACTAGCTAGTGACCCAAAAATTGCTATTTGGTCCTAATACCTACTAGATATTTTGCTCAATACTCACAGTATAGTAATAATTAGAAAACTTCCTTTTGAGGGTATCTAATTAGCTTAGATAGCAAATGATTCCAAGTGGAATCACTTAAAATGATAGACTACACACTGAGCAATGTCTTTAGCAAGTACAAGCTTACCCCCAATATTTTAGGAACTCTACAGAGGATGACTAGTGACCACTTCGAGACAATTTTCTCCCAATTCGCTAAATGCAACTTCTTCAAAATTTGACGGCTTTTAGTTGACATTGCGGTTGTTCCAACAAGCTATAGATGATTAAAAATGGATGACAAATCACTGAGCTATAAGCATCACAAGTTCACTATTCTATGTGAACACAGTAGAGGGGTGAACAGAGATGATCAATGATATGATGTATTATAGAACAATGTTGTACATGATCATTGGCATGAATTTGATGCCCAATGATAGTGCTAAGAGTAGGCTATGATCTAAGCCACTCAACATATAAAAATGATTAACAATAAGCTCAGTAATGGGGGCTCTTTGGCCGCGAATTTACAAGTCTCTTTTATGGAGAGATTTGTCAAGTTTGAATTTGAAATTCAAATGATCTTCCACCTAGTAGTTCTTCATCTAAATGAGGAGATATTCACATCAACTTTGTCATTCATATTCATCAAATTTATTATCAACACTATCATTTGTAATTATCAAACTTATAGATTATGATAAACATCCTTGAACTTAAGTTTGAGCCTCCTAATATCTAATGTTCTCTACTTAAAGGCTCCAATTTAAGTTATTGCCTCATAATATAATGGAAGAGAAGAAACTTAAGTTGATTCCAAGACTCAAAATTAAGTTCGAGCCTCACGACACATGATAGATACTAAAATAGACTCAATTTTAATGAGGTTTAAAGGGTTGAACTTAAGTTCGAGCCTCTACTACTATTGATGCAAGCCTAATAGGATCAAACATAAGTTCGATCTTGTTTGCTCTTTTGAAAACTTGAACTTAAGCTACAACCTCTTTTGATCAACGCTCAAAATTATTCTGAGTTACAAACGCTACTTTTTTTCGTGCAAAATCCAAGAGGCTTGAGCCTAAGTTCAAATCTTGTACCATATGACCAAAAAAATTCAGGTTTGGTCATAAATGACATACTTTGGTTGATTGAAAGGTTCAAACTTACCATATGAACTTAAGTTTGAGCCTCTTAGTTCTTTTGGATAAAGAGGTAAGAGGTTCAGTCTCAAGGTTGAGCCTATTTTCATCAAAGCTCAAAGTAAGTTTGAATTAAACACATCAAGGGTGGAGAAGAAAAGAGCCTTGAACTTTTTGAGCCTATTAGCTCTTTTAGATGCAAGAGCTAAGAGGTTTGAACTTATGTTTGATGATCTTTTGATTAAATTTCAAACAAGATTTGAGTTAGAGACACTATCTCAAGTTTGAACATCCTTTGATCAAGCTCAGGGTATATCAAAGTTAGAGATACTACTCTTTTGGGTGGAAAATCTGAAAGCCGCAAACTTAAGTTCGCACCTCATGTCATAGAACCTAATTGACTAATATGGTTATAACGCTTGAACTTAAGTTTGAGCCTCTACGTTTTTGATGCAAGGATTAACAGGTTCGAACTTGAGTTCGAGCCTCTTAGCTCTCTTAGATAAAGAGCAAAGAGGCTCAAACTTAAGTTCAATACTCTTTTGAACAAAGGTCAAAGGAACTTTGATCTAGAAACACACATTTTTGGGTGAAAATGCTAAGAGTCTTGAACTTAAGTTTGAACCTTATACCGTATGACCAAAAACACTTAAACTTTGATCATAAAAGATAAATTTCGATTGATTTAGATATTCAAACTTACCATATAAAAAAGATGATTGAAATTCAATTTGATTCAAAGCTCAAACTAAAGTTTGAGCTCCTTGTCTCTTTGACCAAGGAGCTTAAGAGGCTCGAACTTAAGTTGGAGTCTCTTGATCAAAGCTCGAGGTAGCGTGGAGTCATATACTACTCTTTTGGGGGGAACAAATGAGGGGCTTGATCTTAAGTTTGTGCCTCGTGTCATATAAACCAAGAGACTCAAATTTAAAGTTCAAACTTATAATTTTTTTGATGCAATAAGATTAAATTTAAGTTCTAGCATCTTAGCTCTTTTCGAAGATTCAAACTTAAACTCCAGCATTATTATGTCAAAGCTCAACTAGATTTGAGTTAGAAAGGCTAACAGGCTCATACTTAAGTCTGAGCCTATTAACTCTACTAGACACAAAAGCTAATAGAATCGAACTTAAGTTCGAGTGTCCTTTTATCATAGACAAAATAGATTTGAGTAAGAGTACTATTTGAGCTAGACACTACTCTTTGGGTGGGAAAGTTTAGAGGTTTGAACTTAAATTGGAATCTCATATCATACGACCAACAGACTTAAAGTTAATAAAATTGAGAGGCTCAAATTTAAACTCGAGCGTCTTAGATCTTTTGGGTGGAAGAGCTAAGATGCTTGAAGTTAAATTCGAGCGTCTCTTGATCAAAACTCATGGTAGATTGGAGTAAGAGATACTACTCTTTTGGGTGGAAAAGCTGATAGGATTGAAGTTAAATAATCTAACAGAGTCAAATTCAATATGATTGAGAGGCTCGAACTTATGTTCAAGCCTCTTATGTCTCTTGGATAAAGAGCTAACACTAGTTTGATACCAAAATAGGACACTTAAGTGTCCTTTTTTGACAATTTTCCAAAAAATCACACACCTTCTACAAAGAGAATTTGAGAAAATCCTTTAACACACGTATTAAATATAATGCAAAGGTTACTGCAAAATTATAAAACACAATAAATCATGTTTTGTGTTCATGTAAATAGCCTCTCAAGCTGCTATGGTCATGAATAGGATGAAAATTCCTAATCAAATGTATTTTTATCAAAAGAAAAAATGCATCATATGAAAGAAAAAATTATACACATTCCTTGAAACATAGATCACATAGTATGAACCTCAGACTCACTTAGAAAAATCATTTGAATTCAAATAAAATCAATTATTTTGACTTTGTACGCCAAAAACAGCAACTAGTTCTAAACATGGTTCAAACAAACTTATGGGAATCCTTAGAGGTGTAGAAATATGCCAACAATCAAACAAGGTATGAAGACAACAATCAAGGTATACACATAAAATCAATTTCTATGACTCTAGTAACCAAATAAAAAACTAAAGCCTACATATATGACCGTAAAGAATTTATGGACATCATCAAGGGTGTACACATTCAAGTTATGAAGTAGAAGATGTGTGAAATAACAAACCAAAGCTTACATATACAGGGCTAAATAGTTTATTGAAATCCACCAAAATTTTCACGTCTTTCGACACAACCAAGAATCTTCTCTTGTGTGGGCATCAACCAAATTCTACAGATACAATCATGAATAGTTTGTGGAAAGATAACAAAGCATGTCCAATTATGGAAGAGATCCAGTTTCTTCACATGAAGAAAGAAAATAAGACATGAAACAAGGTGTACACATAAGGGAACTACCAATCTTTGCAAATCAACCAAATTTTCAGATCTATGTACACCAAACAAAGTAGATATATGTGTGGACACCAACCAATATATCCACATACAAATATTAACATCCAATTGGAATAATGCCAAATTACAAGCATTTAGCTTGGTATCCAAGAAAATAAACTAGTTCCTACCAAGAAACAAGAGTCATGTACATATAGAATCAAAAGAAACATATTTAGTCAAAATACTTTTTTGATAGTTGTTATATGCATAAACACACAATCCTTTGTACACATCAACACATACTAAAAATAATACTCAAAAGTATTTGATATAATCTTTCATATCATAAAATGATAAGGATCATTTGAAAAAGTTTCATTATTTCCATCATGGATGCCATCTTCTTTTTGTCAAATAAAATATGTATGCCAACTTTTTTCATTCTTATCACAATCACCATTGCGGATCACATATTATTTGATGAGATTAAGAATGAAACATAGCATGAAAGCATATTTTGGAAGGTTTAGTACTTAGAGTGGCATTTAAATAATTATTATTTTTCATCATAATTTTTTATTCCACCTTTGGAGCTATGTTCTTTCATGAACATAGAAATATATGCTTTGCTAATTTAGCATGAAAGTTAGCACCAAATGCAATGGCTACTAGTTCAAAGCGGAGGCCTTCTAACTTTGAATAAAAATATGCATTCAATTAGTATGAAGGTTATCCATTGATAACATGCCAATTCTCTGCAATCTCACTTACATACAAATTAAAGTGAGCCATTCTTTAAAAGGTGCAATAAATGGCAGTGATCTAGAGAAGACAAGTTTTGAGTCCATGTTTATCACTTATAGAAGTGTTCAACCTTCTCTAGAGATCCCTATACAACAGTGAGTCATAACAAACGAGAACTATGTCATAAAAAGAGAAACTCTACGCACTAAAATAGCCTTTTTTTGCATGATGTGAAAAAAATCTTGATACCAGTATACAAGGTTTTCTAAAACCCCCCAAAAAGATGCAAATTTTGAACATATTTTCAAAATTTTGACTACTTTAGGGTAGCAAAATTTTGCTATTTTTGAGTACCTTATCTAACACTTTTAAGAGAGAATTATGAAACGGATAAAAAAAGCCTTATTTTATGGGAATACTCATTTAGCTTGGATCAAACAAAAAGGAAATGAGCTAGAAAAGACTAAAAATTGATGCTACTAATTTGATAACATTAGATAATTTTAGGAAAAACAATGAATTGTGTCCATGTGCAATTGATTCAATGAATAAAAGTTATTTGTATTTGTATATCCTTTCCTATCTAGCTAGTAGATTGAAATTGATTTTGTTTGGTGTGAAATGAATTGGTTGAGATTGTAAATTTTGGGCCTTTTTTGCATCGCTCCAAGATACTTTAATCAAATATTCTAAAACATTGCGTTTTTCCTTGGCCCCAGTCTTTGGTCTTTAGAAAATTTGTATAAGCAAAAAGATATATACTTTGTGAGAGGAAGTTTGATCTTACTGTTGGAGAAACACTCACAAATTGGACATATATTTGAAGGTCAAAGCTTTAGAAGAAAACCACATGCCTATGTGAAGGGACAAATTCACAAGTGTATATATTTGTAAAGTTAGTTCACTTTAGTTCTAAAAGTTTTTTAAAGATCACGAGTCAGAATGAGACAATCTATATAACTTAGTTTTATCAAGTGGCGCGAGAGTGAGAAGAAGTGGAAGAGAGTGACAGAATGTGAGAAGGAGATCATTTTATATAAGAGAGTATAGTTGGGCTTCTCTGAGTTAGAAAGCATCTGTAATGTTTCTAATTTTTTCATAGCTATGAGAAGTAAAGTTTTGTGTATGACACTCTCTCCATCATCTCCATGTTTGTCTACTGTATGATGAGTTCAAAAGTTCAAGTCTTCCAAGCAACTCGATGCCTGGCATCGAGTTTGTGTTGATAGGTCCATGTTTTATTCTCTGAGTGTTATGTACTGCTAGAACTTCTTAAAAACATGAGGTTTGTGGAGCAACTCGATGCCTGGCATCGAGTTTAGCATAAAGTCGATGCTTGGCATCGACTTCCCACATAAAAGTGGTTTTCATCATATGTGTGTTAAACGCCCCTATTTCAGGAAGAAAAAAATGGCTAAAAAAGCTCAAAGTCGATGCCTGGCATCGACTTTTGGTTGCAAGTCGATGCTAGGCATCGAATTTTCATTTTTGGACACTCAAACTTATTAAAACAGGCAAAAATTCCACTTTTGGAAGTCATACAAAGTCATCTTGTGAAGGCTATATCTTGAGTTCTAGAGATCCGTTTCTTGCATATCATAGCTTGTTGGAAAGCTCTACTCTTCTACTTTCATCCACCGAAAGATTTTGGAAAAATAATATTTTAGCAAAGATAAATTAGCAAAATACTAAAGGTATATCATTTCAGTGACTATAAAAATCTGAAGAAGTGAAGTTCTTGGTTTTGGCTATCATTTCTCAAAGTTTTGAGTGGCAATGAGTTAATGGTGACCATAGAGGTTGTCTAGTGTCACATTAATTAATTTCTTGTGATGTTTCACACATCAACACTTACGTCATACTCTTCCTTCTAGATTTATTTAACGGAAATATATATTCCATACTTTCTTAGAGCAACAAATATAGATTTTGGAAAGATGTCCATGCTAGACATCAAAATCTCACCGAAAATGAGAGGAAAACAAATGAGGGTATGTTGTTCATTATTGCACAAATAGATAGTCTGTGGCAAGGCTTTGATTATGGATAATATGATCACACCTCTTTGTGCATGCAAAAGGGAATCAAAGTGCAGTAATGAGGAAATGTAGAAACTTGATGATCCATGTAGAATAGTTGTTATGCTCCTTCGTCATGGCTGAAGAAGGGCGAGGAAGTGGGGGAGAAAGGGAAAGGAGGGTAAGTAAGGGACAAGTGATAGAAAAGAGAGAAAAAGGGTCGAGGAGCATATCTAGTACCTATGTTTTGAGTGGGTCATAGGCAATTGAACAATGCTTATTGCCTCCACAAGACATGGAGAGAGAGAGAGAAAGGAGGTTGTCTTTCCATGCCCACAAAGTATAGATGAAAAGTATAGTTTTCAGCGAGAAGTCGATGCCTGGCATCGAATTCTCGCTGAAGTCGATGCCAGGCATCGACTTCTTGCTGAAAAGTATAGTTTTCAGTGAGAAGTCGATGCCCGGCATCGACTTCAGCGACAATTCGATGCCAGGCATCGACTTCTCGCTGAAAACTATACTTTTCAGCAAGAAGTCGATGCCTGGCATCAACTTCAGCGAGAATTTGATGCCAGGCATCGACTTCTCGCTGAAAACTAAACTTTTCAGCAAGAAGTCGATGCTTGGCATCGACTTCAGCGACAAGTCGATGCCAGGCATCGACTTCTTACTGAAAAGTATAGTTTCTCAGTGAGAAGTCGATGCCTGGCATCGACTTCTCGTTGAAAAGTATAGTTTTCACTTTAAGAAAGTAAAAAAGACTACATGTTTTGCTTTCAACGCATGCAATATGTCCTCACAAAGTAATACCAAATGTGATATATTGTCTTGCTTTTTAACTTTGACCATGATAATGCTTAGAGAGAGAGAAAGAGGAGAGAAATGCGATTTTTCAAAGGATAAAGACTGGAGGAAAGGAAAAAAGCAATGTCTTAGAGTATTTGATTAACATAACTTGAACAAAGTTTTATTGAAGTCTCTTAGCATGTAAAACCTAATAGATTTATTTCATAGAATTTGCAATGATGAACAATAAAGTCTCTTTCATTTGGATTATTAGACATCAAAGAATCATGTATGATGATATGCATGGTGTTTTCTCTCAATATGTATAGTCAATTTAATCTCATCTATTTCATTTTGATCTCATGGTGTTTTTTTTGGCATAATTGGCTATTATTACTAGTACACATATATGGCCACCTGGTTGTTGTATGATTATGCTTTGTATTGTCAAGTGCGTATTCTAATCCCTTTTTAAAATGCCATAGAATTATGCTTTATGTGGGCTTGAAATAAAATGAATTACTTTTCAATTTCCATTTTCATGAAATCATGTAGTTTTAATCATGTAAGATTCGTTAAAGTTCTAATTGGAATTTGTAATGTTGAATATAGCATGTTTTTATAAACAAAAATTGAAATAAAGATTGAAACAAAGTATCATGAAATAAAATCATATGGTTTTCATGCCCTAATTAAAATGGGCCTTATCATTTCAATGAAACAATTGAAAATAGGCTAATTTTTCCTTGTTTTTAGCATACTTTTGTAATTTCTAAAGGAGAACATGTCTTTGTTCTCGTTTGTTATGACTCAGTGTTATACACTTGCTTTACACTGCCAAAGTCCATGAATAGCTTTCCATTTTCTAAAACATATCCAATTTTTCAAAATGTTTAAATTGTGTTATTTTTTCAGTTATGCTAAAATTCCCATTTTCTTCTTCATTTAGTTACCCATATGAAGTTGTAAAATTTTAAATTTATATTTTTTCTAAAAGTACATGATGTCAGCTATCAAATCCAAGTGAGCATCCCATCAAAGCCTCAAGGGTGTCATCAAGAAAAATCAATCAATTTGGTGTACAAGCAGGACACTTAAGTGTCCCAGGACACCCAAGTGTCCTAGTACAAAACTAGTGCTAAGAGGTCGAACTTAAGTTCAATCCTCTTTTTATCAAAGACCAAAGGAAGTTTGATTTAGAAACAGACTTTTTTTGGGTGAAAAAACTAACAGGCTTGAACCTAAGTTCAAACCTAATATCATATGATGAGAAAGACTCAAACTTGGATAAAGAGCTAAGAGGATCGAACTTAAGTTCGATCCTCTTTTGATGTCAAAGGATGTTTGATTTAGAAACACACTTTTTTGGGTGAAAAAGCTAACATGCTTGAACTAAAGTTTGAACCTTATACCATATCACAAGAATGACTCAACTTTTTGATGCAAGTGTTAGACTCAAGATATGAAAAGCACGAGATGGTTGAACCAAAACCTAAGAGGGAGGATTAGGAAGAATCCTCAACCATGGCTTTTAGGGAAAGTCATTATACCATCATACTCCTAACCGAGAGGTCTTGAGTTCAATTCCCACAATTGGTATCAAAGCCTAGGAAGTAGGCTTTGGCAATGTGGAGGTGCAATGTGGGAAACAGTCATGGAAATGTGTGCACAAATGACTATAGTCTAGAGCAAAGGAAAATAGAGTACCTAAAAAATCACATGAGCTTGTGAGTACGTACTCCCTCTTTATATAGATGAGAGTAGCCCACCATAGCCCACATTTTCCCATAGATAACTGATCCATGCAGCCTACATTAACTTCTCTTCAACTCCACATCACTCCAACAAGAAATTAGGAGTGGGTTTTTCTGTATTTGATTTTCCGAAAACTTCACTCAACCATTTAATTAAGTATTTACTAGACCAAAGACTTTAGATTTAAATACAACCTTTCACTTCTCTTTTATTTATTTAATTACTTTAGAATAAATACAAACCTTTAGAATAACATAAATTTAACCCATCAATAAGTTTAATTATTACCATAAGCTTAGTGAAAATAAATAATTAATATATTTTTTATTTAAAATATTGTGCTAAGGTTCCATTTATTATATTTATCCTATTTAATAATTCATTTATAGACTAAAACCTACTTAGTTAATCTTTTTAACCATAGGTTTACCCTTCAACTAACTTCAAACCATGTTAATTAATCCCAGTTAATCCTTAAAATAATCTTTTAACCTTCCATAATCCTCTCTATTTAATAATTAACCCTTAATTAACCTTAAAATTTAGCTAGAACCCTATAAAGCATGATCAAAACCTACAATTGACCCTTAAATACCCTTACATTTACTTTCAAAACATAGACAAACCCTTAACTAACCCTTGATTTTTCATCTATACCCTTAATAATATTAAAAAACACCTAGTTAAATACTTCCCATCTTGATATTGATCATCAAACTTCTTATCCTACAAATTAAAATCAAACATTAGTCAAAATTATCATAGTTTAACCAAACTTTTATCAATCAATTAATCTTTTAATTTTTGAAATATTTTAAGAGTAATAAATTCTTTTCGACCTCCGCCCCCACTAAACCTGCACATCGTCCGGATCGGCCAACCTACAGATTCAAGTGGAACATATCAAATTCTTTTGAATATAAATTTGATAATTTTTAAAGTTTTATTTCATCATGCATTCATACTTTGTGCAATTAAAAATATTAGTACAAATCATCTATAAAAAAAAGTAGATATAAGTCATATAAATATCATGTCATATTTTTGAATCCACATTTAAACAAGCATTTATAAGAATAAATCATAAGCGTCATAGTCCTTCTGTTTATGTCACTTGCTTAGAATAAGTAACTTATCCTGCATAACAATATATACCAAAATTTTTCTCATTAATTAATAGAATTATATGCCTCCTACTTTTATTTCCTATAGTCTGACTCTCTATTCATTTCCTTTTTTCATATCATTTTTCTTTTGCTTTATTACTTCATCCCAAATCAGCTTTTTTATTTTATTTTTCACAAATCGACCTATACCAAAATTGGGTGCGACTCCTCGACCTGTCCACCCGACCAAGTTTATTCCACTTGTCTGCCAACCCGGATAGCGCACGACAACACTATGTCAGCCCTACATGAAATCGATGTCAGCTCGTGGCTCTGATCGCCCAACCAGAGTAACTCCACCCGCCTAAGAGACCCATGCAGGCGCATGACAACATAAAGGTTAGGCCTATGATGAAACTAGCATCAACTCGTGGCCTTGATCGCCTGACCAAGGTTGTTCCACCTACCTACTAGCCCAACATAACGCACTAACTACAAATACGTACATATATGCTAATTGAATATGAAGCTTTATTTTTATAATCCATTTAGAGGTCAGATCTCATAAGGAATAAATAGCATAATACAAAAATCCCACATACTAATGGATAATATTTTTAGCATATACAGGTATTCAAAATAAGACTACCATTTCTTTCACAAGCTTCCAATCCCAAAATTTCTATTTAACTATCTGATTCAATTCCTATAAATACAAATTTTCATGCTTCAATCATTAATATATTAGATATTTTAACATCTTGTTCAACTTGATTTTTTTGAATAAATTTGAACATATCCTTTTAATCCATGCAGTAATGCCATCCATATACAAAAAATCCAAGAATTTTTAATTAGAACTTTTTCACCTAATTATTTCTTATTCATCTTTTACATCGCCTATCATCCAAACATTTCTTCGATTGCCTGGATTTTAGGCCTCATCTTCTATCTTCAATCTCTAGATTTTATCAAAAGTTTTCAATAAAATTCCAGTTGATAATCATAAACTTCAAACTACAAGTTAAGTAGTTTTCATTACTCATTATTTGTCATCAACTTATTATCACATCATCATCATTTTTTTTATCATAATACTCGTAAAAGAGAAGCATATTATTAATCACATTCATCATGATAATTTGGTATAAAAACTCATAGTATATTTATCATGGAAAATTCTTATACTTTCTGAAGAATGAAAAAATCATAAAGAAAACGTCAAATAGCTTCATTGAAAATAAGAATTTCATATCATAAGAACCAATTAATATAGATACCTTTTGAAAGCAAAACTTTTTCATCAACTGTTAATATCTTTTTCAATCATAGAAAATTATATAAGAGAATTTTCATCAAACAACAAGCATCAATATTTCATATTTTGCATCATAAATTTTGTAACCAAAAAGCTCATAAAAATTCATAGATATAAAAAACCACAAGAAAATTATTCTATCAATTTCTTTTCCCTACTATTCATAAGTTTAAAAGAGTTTTTAGTAATTTACACAATGTTCCGAGTAGCCTCTTGAACCCATTTCCCAATATATTTGCCATTATCTATTTTAGTATGAATATTTTTATCATTAGATTGAAATTTGAATTCATCAAATGTATCTAGTTGCGTTAGGAAGTCACAAATCTTAAGATCATGTGTAATGACTAAATGTAATTTGCATGCATCAACATAAGAAAGACAATTATCATATGCATGACCTAACTGATCACACCAAAAGCATCTTGTTGGATTTTTCATTCTTCTATGCATAGCTGTATGGGTCCTACTTTCACATATATCTATAAAATTATTTCAAAAAATTATTCCAAAATCATAACATTTATCCTTACTTCTTCATTTATTCAAAGCACATTAGTAGGTATTTATAATTTTAATACAAGACATCAATAATTTCTTGCATAGATAACTCACTTTTGCTTTTAAGGATTTTTGATGATTTCTTCTTATTTTGTATAATTTGATTGATAATATTTTCAAAAATTTCTTGTTCTTTTTCATTAACACTTTTCTTATTATTTACATCCTCATTTATATTAGTTAATTGTTTACTTTGCTCAATTTCAGCTTGATTATTAGTTGGATTACTAGTATCAGAATTCATTTGTCCTTTCATCTTTTCAATTGTCTTATCTTCAAGTGATTGATCATCGGAATCATTTGAAATATTATGTAAATTTTCATATTTTCCTATTTTCTCATAAGTTGTTCTTTCATACTCTAATTGCTTATTATCTTGCTTCTCATTTAGCTGACTATCTTGCATCATCTTTTCAACTTGTGGGTTATCCATTTTTACCTGATTATTTATCATATCTTTAAATGATTGAATGCTAATGTCTTGAGCAATAGATTTTATAATTTTATTATGTTTTACTTTCCAATATTTTCTACCATGTTTGTTTGATTTTGACCAAACTTGTTTTTGCTCAAAATATTTTACCATTCCACCTCTACCTAGGTTCAAGTGTAAAGGTTCTTTAGTATGACAATCACATATTTTCTTTCGTATCTGACATACTATTTGATGTTGGCATGCATGTTCAAATGCAACACAATCATCATAGGTATGGCCAATCTGGTCACACCAAAAACATAAAACAAGGTGTTTTTTATACCTAGGTCTTTTTAGTTTTGGGGAAGATCTTATCCTATGATCAAGTAAAGGGGCTTCTAATGACTCTATATACATGCAATGAACTTGGGTCTCATAACCATTTCTATGACTGCTTGACATCTTCTCGTTTATGAGATTCTCTAAAGTATCTAATCTTTCATGTACTCGTGCTAAGTCAGATTGCATCAAATTCCCTAATGATGTTAACTCATTAACAACATGCATATGCAAAGTTGTAATTGGATCAATAAATTTCACCATTATTTGAGTTATTTTTTACGTCAAGGAATCCAATTCGGAAACAAACTGCTCATTAATGGATGCAACAATGCATGATTCAATGTCATACATGACTTCTGCAGAAAAAGCCATCTTTCTATGTATGAAATCAAATTAGATATATGGTTGAGAAGAGATACCTCACAATTGAAAAAATTGTTTTTTAAATTTTGAATCTAACAATTCCTAATATTTTAATGAAAAATAGATTCTATCTTTCAAATGATTTTTTTTTTTTATTTTAAATCTAACAATTCCTAATATTTTAGTGAAAAATAGATTCTAACTTTCAAATGAAATGAATTTTAAATCTAGCAATTCCTACTATCTTAAGCTTAAATAGTCACAAACAGATGCAAGTTTAGAAAATATACCTGACAGTTGGAGCAGAAGCTAGAGTGCATGTGAAATTTTCAAGTTACATTTGTTTGAGCAATAAATGCCTAATACAAAGAATCTAAGTGCTCTGAGTGCAAACGTCTTTCTTCAAATACTTGATGGTAAGGGTGAAGAGATGAGGTTCACTATTTGCCTATTCCCATGGAGGCGCTCAGAGCATAAGGGATCGTCCATCTGCTACAATCACTAGTAAAAGATACATAGTACCAATCTTGAAATTGATAGCTCCTTGCTAGGTCCCCAAACATCTGTGTGGACTAGCTCCAACAAGTCACCATGAATATATCCTTTCTTCATGAAAGGTCGTCTATGTGATTTTCCAAGCTAACAAGCACTACACTTATATATCATGTGTTTCTTGAAAATATTTGGTAGGACAAGCACATTTTTATCCTTGCACATTTGCTTCAAGTTCCATTCACCTAGATGATCCAATCTTTTATGCCACATCTCTAGTTTTTGTTGGTGTAATTCACAAGCCTACACATTTGGCTTGATGGATACATTAAACTCTATGCACATATGAAGAAGTATAGGAACTAGTGCTAGTGCTTAATTACCACTTTACCTCTTTGTAAAAGTCAAATTGATTTGGAATCTTTTGTAAAGACCTATCAAAAGGATTCCTCGAAAAAGTTAGCTCTTTGATTGAAGGAATATCTCCTAGGATATAGGAGCCTCATCATAGGGAGCCAAAAGTTTGAATTTGAATTCAAATTTTACTCACTCTCTATAAAAGAGGCAATGAAAAAGTCGCAGTCAAAACTCAACACTACCGAGCTTCTCATTACTAAATCTAAGTGTGTGTGAGGCCTACACTCTAGCCCACACCTAAATAAACCATTAGACAAAGAAATTCATGCCTATGGTATTGTATACAAGTGTTCATTAATACATAGTTTCTCATTGTTCATTTCTGAGTTCTCTATCATACTACTTGAAAGTCTATCAATGTGTGAAGTGCATATCTCGGTCATTTCTCCACCAAATTCAATGATCTAAAGCTTGTTGGATTCATCTTGAAGTTATCTACATGCTATCAAAATTTGAGAAGATTCTATTCAGCCATTTCAGAGAAATTTGCATCGAGGTGATCACTGTTCAATGTCTGCTACAGTCCTAAAAAATTGAGGGTATAGCTTTACTTGCTAAATTGATTTCTCTTAGCATAGTTTATCTTTTTACATCATTTCACTTGGAATAGTTAGCTTGCTAAGCTAATTAGATACCCCTAAACGTAATTTTTCCAATTCCTACTATGCTGGTCATACTGAGCAAAAGATTTAGCAGGTATCAACACATAAATAGAAGGTCTTCTTGAAAATTTGAGGTTCAAAGTTATGTGTTTTGGTTCAATCATTACACACATTACTTCCAAAGTACATAGGCCATTTTATGGTGTCATTGGAAAGCTAAGGAGGTCTACTTATCAAGTCTGCAGCATTAGGGAGCTGGTACAAAGCAGGTTTGGTAGTACCTACTCAATCTCTTGGAGTGTCCATCCATCTTTCCCAACAGTGGTATCAGAGCAAACTAAGGTAAAATGGGAGATGGTTTTCCTTCATTTATTGATAAATTGGACAGGATAATCTTTCAGGCATGGTCTCTGAGGATGAACCTACAAGGAAGGAGTCTCTATGGATACATCTCACGAGATGAGGAATTGCCCTCATTCAAAACAAGAGGATTACCAACAAAGGAAGAACATGAAAAGCTCAACACATGGTGTGCTAAGGATGCATTGGCAAGGTCTTATTTACCTACTCAATCTCTTGGAGTGTCCATCCATCTTTCCCAACAGTGGTATCAGAGCAAACTAAGGTAAAATGGGAGATGGTTTTCCTTCATTTATTGATAAATTGGACAGGAAAATCTTTCAGGCATGGTCTTTTAGGATGAACCTACAAGGAAGGAGTCTCTATGGATACATCTTACGAGATGAGGAATTTCCCTCATTCAAAACAAGAGGATTACCAACAAAGGAAGAACATGAAAAGCTCAACACATGGTGTGCTAAGGATGCATTGGCAAGGTCTTATTTACTCAACTCCATCTCTGATTTTCTTTTGCCACACATTAGGAACTATAAGACATCCCAAGAGACTTGGGAAACCTTGTCATCTTATTTTTTCTCCAACACAAGGGCTAGGAAAAATCAGTTGTGGATTGAATTCACAACATTAAGGAAGCAACCTAAGCAAGTTGTTTTAGAATTTGTGACCAAGATTAAAGATGTATCAGATCAGTTAGCAAGCATAGGAGAAGAGATTGAAGAAGAACAAATTGTGAGGCAAGTGATCAATGGGATCAAGGCTGATGAAAAATGGGAAAGCCTCACCACTGCCATGGACCTTTACATGGACATGCAAATTCCAGATCTTACAACTCTCATGGGACAATTGTTCACTCATGAAGCAAAGCTCAACAAGAATGGAGACTCATCCAAAGGTAATAACTCTTCTGCCCTATACACAGATAAAAAGTTTAAAGATAAAGGCAAGAGCAAGAAGGTGGAAGATGAAGGCTCTACCTCCCAAGCCAACTATGCAGGGAGAGGTAGATCATCAAGAGGAAGGGGCAGAGGTAAGCAAGGTAGGTGGGAGATCCTATAACTCCTCACCATGCAACATTTGTGGTTTATCAAATCATACTACAGATGAGTGTTTCAGGAATTACAAAAGTCAGATAGGAAGAGGATACCAAAGAGGTGGATACTCACAATCAAGAGCTAGATTCAACCATCATCAAGGCTACAACAACAACTACAACAACAACAATTACAATAATAATTACAATGGCAACTGCCAAGGAGGATTCAAATCCAGAAAGGACTACAACAACTACACAGAGGAGCAGGATGACTCTCTTCTGATCATGAACATGACTTCAAAATCAGGTACAAATGATGATCACCTATTCTACATTGACTCAGGATGCTCAAATCATGTGGCTGGCAATGTAGCAATACTCTCTGATCTTGAGGAACCAAAAGGTAAGCATCAAGTCCAAACAGGTGATGACACCAAGCACTCAGTAGTTAAAGTTGCAAATGTTAAGACTTGTGATGGAAATCAGAATTTGTTGAGCAGGGTACTCTATGTACCAACCATTACCAAAAATTTGATGAGTATTGGACAGATTGTGGAGAAAGATTTGCAGGTTAGATTCAATCAATATGGAGCATTTATGGAGGATCCAAGACATGGGTTCAAGAGGATTGCTAAAGGAGAAAAATCAGGTAGACTTTTCACTTTTGAGTTAGAAGACACAAAGAATATTGCACTATACAGTTATAAAGATCAAACACTTTCAGAGCTTAAGATTTGGCACAAAAGATTAGGGCATATAGGAGAAAGAACCTTGAAGCAAATATGCAGGGACCAATGTGTGCTTGGAATACCTAATGTATCCAAGCAACATATGTTTTATAAGTGTGGTGCTTATCAATTTGGGAAGTCTCATAGGTTACCCTTCTCAAGGAAAGGTTACATGCATGAAGACTACCTAGAGCTTGTCCATACATATGTATGGGGACCAAGCAAAGAGCCCTCAGTCTCAGGATCAAGGTACTATGTATCTTTTATTGATGATTATAGCAGGTGGACTATATTATACTTCATGAAGCCTAAGGATGAGATGTTTAATTGCTTTAAAAAATATCTTGCACTTGTTGAAAATCAGACAGGAAAGAATTTGAAGAGGCTAAGGTCAGATGGAGGAGGTGAGGTCTTCTCCAATGAGTTTGAAAACTTCTTGCAGGAAAGAGGCATCAAAAGAGAAATAACCACAAGATATTCTCCTGAACAGAATGTGGTAGCTGAGAGAAGAACTGGGTTGATTGTTGAGACAGCTAGGTCTATGTTGAATGAAAAAAATTACCAAATTACCTATGGGCAGAGAGTGTTTCTACTGCCACTTACCTCATAAACAGGTTACCATCTAAGTCACTTGATGGGATGACACCCTATGAAGCATGGCATGGAAAAAGACCATCACTAGACCATTGCAGGATATTTGGATGTGTAGCATATGTACACATTCCTTCTCAGATAAGAGGTAAGCTAGACCCTAAAGCTGAGAAGTGCATCTTTATTGGATATGATCTAAATAAAAAAGGATACAGGTTTTATAACCCTTCCAATAATGGATTCATGGTTAGTAGAGATGTTGTCTTTGATGAAAATGATTCTTGGTATGAGAATGAATGCAAGAAGTTTAAACTACCCTATGTCTTGGAAGAGGAGTTTCCAAGTCTTGCAAAGGAGGAACCTACTCAGAATGAAGACTCAACTTCATATGATGAAGACACTATCAACCTTGAAGAGTTCAAGGCATGGAAGTCCAAAGGCAAAGTCAAGATGAAGAAGCTTGAAGACAAACCTAAATCTTCAAATCAGGCAATCAGAAGATCACAAAGAGAGAGCAAAAAACCTATCAGATATGGGTATGATACATCTCTTGTTACTAAACACTCTGTTTATCTTGCCAAAGATTTGTCAATTGAAGAAGCAGGATCATATGAAGAAGCCATAACCAAGACAGAATGGAAAGAAGCTATGGATGAGGAGATTCAAGCACTCAAGGAAAGCGATACATGGGAGTTAGTACCAAACAAGGACTCCATGAAGGTAATAGGATCCAGATGGATCTATAAACTCAAAAGAAATTCTGATGGCTCAATTAATAGGTACAAAGCTAGATTGGTAGCCAAGGGTTTTGCACAAACCCAAGGCATTGATTATGAAGAGACATTCTCACTTGTGGCCAAGATGCCAACTATCACAGTATTGGTAAGTGTGGCTGCATCAAAAAATTGGAATATGTACCAATTGGATGTCAAGAATGCTTTCGTGAATGGATGGATTTTAGAGGAGGTATATATGTCACAACCTCCTGGCTATGAGGACCCTAAGAAGGTAAAAAATGTTTGCAAATTAAAAAAAGCTTTATATGGATTGAAGCACGCACCTAGGGCATGGAATTACAGGTTAACTACATATCTCCAAGACCAAGGTTTTGTCATGAGCGAAGGAGATACTTGTCTATTCATCAAGAGAAGTAATACAAAAGTAATATACCTTTGTGTCTATGTTGATGACATCATAATTACAGGTAATGATGTCAATGGAATCGGACAAATCAAGAGCCAGATGATGAAGGAGTTCAAGATCAATGATCTTGGTCTATTGAAGTATTTTCTTGGGCTTGAGTTAGTCTATACTAACTCAGGAATATACATTACTCAGAAAAAATATATACAGGACATGTTGAAGAAGTTTCACTTGCAGGATGCCAAAGTAGCAAGTACTCCAATGGAGGTAAACTTAAAATTAAGTGCCCATGAAGGTGATGAAGTTAATGACATTACAGGTTATCAAAGTATGGTGGGTAGATTGAACTATGCTACCTTAACAAGGATAGATATTGCATATGGAGTTAGTGTGCTAAGTCAATTTATGCACAAGCCAAGGAAACCGCCTGATCATAGGGAGCCAAACGTTTGAATTTGAATTCAAATTTTACTCACTCTCTATAAAAGAGGTCATGAAAAAGTCGCAGTCAGAACTCAACACTATCGAGCTTCTCATTACTGAAATTGAGTGTGTGTGTGAGGCCTACACTCTAGCCCACACCTATCTACATCATTAGGCAATGACATTCATGCCTATGGTATTGTATACAAGTGTTCATTAATACATACTTTCTCATTGTTCATTTCTGAGTTCTCTATCATACTACTTGAAAGTCTATCAACTTGTGAAGTGCATATCTCGGTCATTTCGCCACCACATTCAATGATCTAAAGCTTGTTAGATTCAGCTTAAAGTTATCTACATGCTATCAAAATTTGAGAAGATTCTATTCAGCCATTTCAGAGAAATTTGCATCGCGGTGATCATTGGTCAATGTCTGCTACAATCCTTAAAAATTGGGGATATAGCTTTACTTGCTAAATTGATTTCTCTTAGCATAGTTTATGTTTTTACATCATTCCACTTAGAATAGTTATCTTGCTAAGCTAATTAGATACCCCTAAAAGGAATTTTTCCATATCCTACTGTGCCGGTCATATTGAGCAAAAGATCCAACAGGTGTCAAGACATAAATAGACGGTTTTCTTGAAAATTTAAGGTTCAAAGTTATGTGTTTTGGTTCAATCATTACACACATTACTTCCAAAGTACATAGGCCATTTTATGGTCATTGGAAAGGTAAGGAGGTCTACGTATCAAGTCTGAAGCATTAGGGGGCTGGTACAAAGCAGGTTTGGCAGTACCTACTCAATCTCTTGGAGTGTCCATCTATCTTTCCCAACAATTTTAATAAGGTTTGACTACCATAATTGAAACTAGCTATATTTCTAGCGTCTTGGAGCTCAAATACAAAGAGTCTACCTCTCTTTTCTCCTTTTGCAATTTTCTTGAATCCTTGTTGTGGATCTTCAACAAAGGCTCCATTCCTTTTGAACCTTACATACAATACCTTGCTCAGTAAATTCATGTTTCCATTTGGACTCTTCACATTTCCAATATTTTCCACTTAGTGTTTAGTGTCATCTTCTGTTTGAACCTCATGTCTATTTCTTGGATCCTCCAAGTCTCAGAGTAGAGCCACATTCCTTGCTACATGATTTGAACAACCAGAATCTATATAAAATACATGTTCATCTAGTTTACCTTGCTTCATGGTCATGTTCATCAAAATAAGTGAGTCCTATCGAGTTTGATCTTCAGTGTAATTGTTGTAATCTCTTCTTCCTCTATATCCTCCTTGTTGGTTTATATTGTTGAAGTTGTTATTGTTGTAGCCATTGAAGTTATTTGATATGCCTCTTGCACTTCCATAGCCTCCTCTATTGAAGCCTCTTCCTCTCTGGTTTCTAGGGTGTTGAACCAATTCTCAGTTACATGGTTAGTTAGGTCACATATGGCACATGGAGAGGAGCTTTGAAATCTTCTTCTACCTTTTCTACCTTCTCTACCTCTTCCTTTTGAACCTTTACCTCTACCTACAAAGTTTGCTTGAGAGGTACTACCTTCATCATCAGATCTTTTACCCTTTCCTTTGGTATATCTTTGCTTTTGTTCTTATCTGTATATAGGATAGAGGATTGGTTACCTTTTCACTTGTCTCCATTCTTCATAAGCTTTTCCTCATCTGTGAACATTTGTCCCATGAGGGTGTTGAAGTCAGGAACCTACATGTCCATGTATAGGTCCTCCATGGTTATGGTGAAAGCTTCCCACTTTTCATGTACTTTAATTCCATTGATTACTTGCCTCACTATCTATCCTTCTTCAATGAAATTCTCCAATGCTCCCAAGTTGATCTGCTAAGTCCTTCATCTTGGTGACAAAATCAGTCACACTTTTCTTGGGCATCTTCTTGAGTGTAGTAAACTCCATCCAAAATTGATTCTTCCTAGCTCTAGTGCTTGATGAGAAAAATTCTTCAAGAGCATTCAAGTCTCTTTTAAAGTTTTGCAGCTCCTAATGTGTGGAAGTAAAATATTAGAGATTGAGTTAAGAATGTAAGACTTGGCTAAAGCATCCTTTGGGCACCATGTAATTAACATTTCTTGTTCTTCTTAAGTGGGTTGTCCTTTGCTTATGAGGATTGACATCATTTCATATCCAGAAATGTAACCATAGATATTTTTTCCATGAAGGTATGCTTCCATTCTAATTGACTAAGGTGAGTAATTACCTGGATCCAATTTGTCAATGGATGAAGGAAATCCATCTCCCATGTTGATTTGATGTAGCTCTAATACCACTGTGAGGAGATGGTTGGATACAATCCATAGATGAGTTGGTGTTGCAATAATCCTACTCTACACCTACCAATGTGACTTCAGGTAACCTTAGTAGACTCTTTCAACTTCCCAAATATGCATTTAGACCCACTATGTAACTTGGAATATCATTGCCAAATGTTTGTACCAAAATAGATAACTTGCGCATAGAAGCACTATGAGAAACTTGCTATTTTGGGACTTGAACCTCTCAAAAAAATATTCAATTCTCACTCTCGGATAATAATTGACCCAAGAACGTTTAGAGAAATGTAATGTAGAATCTTATCTAAATATTCCAAGTTATTTCACTTATTTAGAGTGAGTGTGCATTGAGAAATGTGTTTAATAACTCAGGGGTGTAATACCAACTTTTTAGGAGGAAGATAGTGAGCAGACACAGGTAGCTTGTCTGATTAATAACTCACGACTCAATTCCCAAATTGTAATGAAATTTTATATGTAGCAACTAGAGTGATGACTCTAACTATACGAAGTTAAATTAAATCAAGTGATCAAGTATACATAGATAGTTTGATCATGCAATATCACCAAGATGAAGAGGTTGTAGCAAAGAGCAATAGAAAGATATTATCATGAACTAATCAATGAAATAATATGTGGTAATAAGTATATGATACCAAAGAGATGTAGTGGACTTACTTATGCATATGTGATCTCAACCATGAGGCTCAACGGCTCTCTTTTCTCTATCATATCCCGTGACTATTAGTCACCTCTATTTATATACATAGAGAGAATTTGAATTTTGAATTTCCCTTACCTAAAAGTGTTCCTACACTTTAGGTGTTGATTGATTTGATCCAACCACCAACTAAGTCATGGTCCTTGGATCCTATCATCAAGAGATTCCTCATCTCACTTCCATTTACTTTTATCGAATGAAGTAAAGTTAATAACTTTTACAAGAGGTATTCATGTGCAATTCATATGTGAGCCAAATGAATATGTGAGACATCGTGATCATTTGGTCAAGAATCTAGGCTTGCCAAGTCTACCAACGCATACATGAGACAAGGCATTATGAGTGATACAAATAGAACTTTGGTAATTAGAATTTATGAATCAATCTCTATAGCAAGGCAAGATTGTTGCATAGAAATGTCGACTGTATGGCTTTTTGGAGGAGTCAATGGTTGATATATTTTTAGCCTAAGCGGTAAATACTAAAGAGTGCAACTATGTGTTGGAGTCTATAACACTGTTGCGTATAATGGTATGGCTTTTTGCATGACTCAATGGCTGATTTATTGGTAAAAAGTACAACTGTCTATTGGAGCCTATAACACTATTATCAAAGACTATTTGTCTTTATAGATACATATGATCTAGTAGATTTACGAGTATTAACATCACCTTTAAGACAATAGTTATGCAATATAACATAGGAACAATATCAGAGAAGATAATAGATATAGTAGAATCTCAACAATTTTATACTAAAAAAAGGTACAAAGATGATGGCGATGTCCATCCGTGCACTCTCAAGGTAGAGCTTAAATGGTGATCTAGATAACTATAAATAGGGAGATACAAGGTAGAGGTATGCTGGCTCACTTCAATATCTGAGGTAGTGTAGAGGTCATGTATATATAGCATAATGGGTGGCAGCCACCCGCCTAGTTGCCATACATGGCTTAGGTTGATTCAATCGCTTTTAACAAATACAAATGATTTCTGACCTCGATAGAGAATATTTCATGCGAGGTTGCTCCTTGCTATCTCGGACTCCACAATTGGGGACCATGGTAACTCTCTATCCTTACAATACCTTATATGGTCCAATTTGACCTTCATCCAACATGCAAGTTAGGATTCCCATCAATTGGGTAATGCACACTTGGCTTCTCCTCATAATGGGGACCTTATAAAATGTGCATTAGTTCATACAAACATGAGAGAAAGACATTGATCGCTTCCTAACATCACCTACTACAATTTTCCAATGAGAAAGTCTACTAAACCAAATGGATCATCTCCATAACGTAGGCATTTTCGCATTGTGCCTTCAATTGACTCAATAAACACTTGAAGGCTTCCCAATATGATTACCAATATTTTCTACATAATCACCAACAAGTACATTTACGTGAGCAATGCTATCTCTATCTCTATCTATCTGTATGTTTGGTATATATATATATATATATATATATATATATATATATATATATATATATATATATATATATATATATATATATATATATATATATATATATATATATATATATATATATATATATATATATATATATATATACAGAGAGAGAGAGAGAGGTATATGTGTGTATATATATATATATATATATATATATATATATATATATATATATATATATATATATATATATATATATATATATATATATATATATATATATATATATATATATATATATATATATTGTTGGTGCAAAACAAGCCTTAACACTTGGCTTTGTCTTGTACCTTGAAGAGCATTGGATATCAACCTTGAAGGTTTTACAAGAGCTTGGAGTAATTCATGAAAACTTCATTTGAAGAAAGACCATAGGAACACATGCCTATGCTTAGTTACATTTTACTTTATGTAAAAAGTCAATATGACTTCTTGTAATCACACCTACCTTCAAAAGTCGTGGAAATTGAAAGGTATGAATGGAGAGAATATCTCCATGTGATTAGATGAGAGATTTGAGGGAGCCTACATTTGAATTTTAAAATTCAAATTCCTTCAAAACACCTATAAAAGACAATGTAAAAGTCGCGGGTTTGTTACACTCTTCCCGAGGCTAATCCAAGCAAAATCAGTGAGTGTGTGAGAGCTACTATTGAGCCTACACCTCTGAGTACCATTGGGCATCACTTTACATGCCAATGGGAATGTACATTTGATAGATTCAATACATATACTCATAGTCATTATCTCTGTTTTCTCTGTGTGATCACCTTCAAGTCTGTCAACTTCAAAGAGGCATTTCTCTGGATCTACTGAACCAAATTGAGTGTTCTATAGCTCATTGGAACCAGCTCAAAGCATTCTACAACACTACAAAATTTCAAGGCATTCCATTCAGCCATTTGGGAGAAATTGCAGTCGAGGCAGTCACTGGTATTTCTCTGTGTTGTTCCTAAAAAGTCGGGGGTGTCTCTGATTTTGCTAAAGATCATGCTCAGTGTATAGTTTGTCAATTGGAGTGATTTAACTTGCTAATGGTAGCTTGTTAAGTTAATTTAATACTCCCAGAAGGAATTAAATCAATTGCAAGTGTGCTGGACACACTGAGCTTAGGACTGAGCAGGTGTCAATACAGGAATAGAAAGTTTTTGGAATTGTGAAGGTTCAAAATCATCTGTTTTGATTTGGTCATTACTCAATCATTTTGTAAAGCACATATATAATTTCTTGGTGTCATTTGGAAGCTCAAGGAGTCTCCTAATCATATCTGAAGAGAAAAGAGGGCAGGTGTGAAGCAGGTCTAGCAGCACCAGCTTAATCCTCTGATTGTACCGAGCCATCACATCCAACAGTGGTATAAGAGCTTTCAAGGTAATCATGGGTGATGGTTTCCCTTCCTTCATTGACAAATTGGATAGGAATAACTACCAGGCATGGTCATTAAGAATGAAGACTTATCTACAAGGGAGAAGCTTGTATGGATACATATCAGGAGATGAGGAGTTGCCCTCATTCAAAACCAGAGGCCTACCTACAAAGGATGAGCATGAGAGACTAAATCAATGGTGTGCTAAAGATGCTTTGGCAAGGTCATACCTTCTAAACTCTATCTCTGATTTCCTTCTACCTCATGTTAGGAACTGTAAGACTTCCCAAGAGACTTGGGAAACCTTGTCAACATACTTCTCATCAAGCACAAGGGCCAGAAAGAATCAGCTATGGATTGAGTTTACAACTCTTAGGAAGCAATCAAAACAATGTGTCTCAGACTTTGTCACCAAAGTCAAAGACATTGCAGATCAACTTGCAAGTGTTGGAGAAGAAATTGAAGAAGAGCAAATAGTCAGACAAGTGATCAATGGACTCAAAGCAGATGACAAGTGGGAAAGCTTTACCACTGCAATGGACTTGTACATGGACATCCAAGCACCTGATCTAACAACTCTGATTGGACAACTATTCACACATGAAGCAAAGATCACAAAGAATGGAGAGCAATCAAAAGGTAACAATCCCTCTGCCCTATATACAGATAAGAAGTCTAAAGACAAGGGTAAAAGTAAGAAAGTTGATGAAGAAGGATCCACCTCCCAAGCAAACTATGCAGGGAGAGGTAGATCATCTAGAGGTAGGGGCAGAGGAGGTAAGTCAGGTAGGGGGAGACCCTATAATCAATCTCCATGCAATATTTGTGGCTTGTCTAACCATACTACAGATGAATGCTACAAGAACTACAAGAATCAAAGAGGAAGAGGTCACCAAAGAGGAGGATACTCCCAAGGCAGAGGCAGATTCAATCAATCTCAAGGCTACCATGGCTACAACAATAATTACAACAACAATAGCTACAATCACAATGGCAATTATCAAGGAGGATACAGGAACAGAAAGGATTACAACAATTATGCAGAGGATCAAGATGATTCCTTGTTGATTATGAACATGACATCTAAATCAGGTATCAATGATGATCATTTGTTCTATATTGACTCAAGTTGCTCTAACCATGTAGCTGGGAATGTTGCCTTACTCTCTGATTTGGAAGAACCTAAAGGCAAGCATCAAGTGCAGACAGGTGATGACACTAAACATTCAGTGGTTAAAGTAGGTAATGTCAAAACAAGTGATGGTAATCAGAATTTGCTAAGCAGAGTATTGTATGTTCCAACAATCACCAAGAATCTGATGAGTGTAGGTCAGATTGTTGAAAAAGGTCTACAGGTCAGGTTCACTCAACATGGTGCATATGTGGAGGATCCAAGACATGGATTCAGAAGGATAGCCAAGGGAGAGAAATCAGGTAGACTATTTACCTTTGAACTTGAGGATACTAAGAATATTGCCTTGTACAATTATAAGGACCAAACTCTATTAGAATTGGAGATGTGGCACAAAAGATTAGGTCACATTGGAGAGAGGACCATAAAGCAAATGAGTAGGGATCAATGTGTGCTTGGGATACCTAATGTATCCAAGCAACACATGATATACAAATGTGGGGCTTGTCAGTTTGGTAAGTCACACAGATTGCCATATACCAAAAAAGGTTTTATGCATGAAGACTACTTGGAATTGGTGCATACAGATGTTTGGGGACCAAGCAAGGAGCCATCCATATCTGGATCAAGGTACTATGTATCTTTTATAGATGATTATAGCAGATGGACTGTCTTGTACTTCATGAAACATAAAGATGAAGTATTTAATTGTTTCAAAAGATATCTTGCATTAGTTGAGAATCAAACAGGTAGACAATTGAAGAGGCTAAGGTCAGATGGTGGTGGAGAATACTTCTCCAATGACTTTGAAGAGTTCTTGCAGGAAAGAGGCATCAAGAGGGAGATTACCACAAGGTACTCACCTGAACAAAATGGGGTAGCTGAAAGGAGGAATAGACTCATTGTGGAGACAGCTAGGTCTATGCTTAATGAAAAAAAATTACCAAATTATCTTTGGGCAGAGAGTGTATCTACTGCCACATACTTAATCAACAGGCTGCCATCAAAGACACTTGATGGAATGACACCCTATGAGGCTTGGCATGGTAAGAGACCTTCTCTGGATCATTGCAAGATCTTTGGGTGTGTTGCATATGTGCATATTCCCTCACAGGTAAGGGGAAAGCTAGATCCTAAGGCTGAAAAGTGTATCTTTATTGGTTATGATTTGAATAAAAAAGGATACAGGTTCTATAACCCCTCAAACAAAGGCTTCAAGGTAAGCAGAGATGTAATCTTTGATGAAAATGATTCATGGTATGATAATGAGTGCAGGAAAGTTAGCCTACCTTATGCTATGGAAGAAGACTTTCCAAAGCTTGTTAGACAAGAACCAACTCAGAATGAGGATACAAGTTCAGATGATGAAGACACCATCAACATTGAAGAATTCAAAGCTTGGAAATCCAAAGGGAAGATGAAGATGAAGCAACTTGAAGACAATCCAGAATCCTCAACTCAAGCTATGAGGAGATCTTCAAGGGAAAAGAAGAAACCTATTAGGTATGGATATGATACTTCACTTGTAACCAAGCACTCTGTATATCTTGCAAAGGATATCTTAAGTGAAGAACCAGGTACATTTGAGGAAGCCATTACTAAACCAGAATGGAAGGAAGCAATGGATGAAGAAATGGAGGCTCTCAAGGAGAGTGATACTTGGGACTTGGTATCCAAGAAGGACTCCATGAAGGTGATAGGATCCAGATGGATCTACAAACTCAAAAGGAACTCAGATGGTACAATAAGCAGGTACAAAGCTAGGTTGGTAGCCAAGGGTTTTGCACAAACCCAAGGCATTGATTATGAGGAGACATTTTCTCCTGTGGCCAAGATGCCAACTATCAGAATTATGGTGAGTGTAGCTGCATCCAAGAATTGGAACATGTACCAATTGGATGTAAAGAATGCATTCTTGAATGGATGGATATCTGAAGAGGTCTACATGTCACAACCACCTGGCTATGAGGATCCCAATAAGGTAAATCATGTTTGCAAATTGAAGAAAGCTCTGTATGGATTAAAGCAGGCACCTAGAGCATGGAATTACAGATTGACAACCTATCTCTTGGACCAAGGATTTGTGATGAGTAAAGCAGATACTTCATTGTTTATAAAGAAGAACAATTCAGAGGTAATATACTTGTGTGTCTATGTTGATGACATCATTATTACAGGAAATGATGTTCAAGGAATTAGACACATCAAAGGTCAAATGATGAAGGAATTCAAGATCAATGATCTTGGATTATTGAAGTACTTCCTAGGGCTTGAATTGGTCTACACAAATTCAGGTATATTCATTACTCAGAAGAAGTACATTCAGGACATGGTCAAGAAGTTTAATTTGCAGGAAGCTAAAGTCTCAAACATTCCTATGGAGGTCAACCACAAACTCAGTGCACATGAAGGAGAAGAACTCAAGGATATTACAGGTTATCAAAGTTTGGTAGGTAGTCTCAATTATGCTACCTTAACTAGAATTGATATCTCCTATGGTGTTAGTGTACTTAGCCAATTTATGCATAAACCAAGAG